>JACTOM010000546.1:523864-571648 GCA_015832385.1 Elymnias hypermnestra
GAAGTTGGGAAGTTGGCGGTGTGATCCACCCCCGTGCCTCGGAGAGCACGTTAAGCCGTCGGTCCTGCGCCTGATCTCTCCGGTTGTGTCGGATTCCCGTCACATCGGAATATGAGAGTGAAGGAATAGAGAGTGCACTTGTGTACTATACCTGCCAATCCGCAGTGGAGCAGCGTGGTGGGTCTATGCTCTAAAAACCCTCGCTCCTCGGAGTGAGGAGGCCTGTGCCCAGCAGTGGGACGTTAATAGGCTGCCACTTACTAAACATAAAAGTGTAGGCAGTAAACAATAATAAATTTAAATTTGAAGATAAATTCTTCACGTACTCCGTAGATAATATAAGAAGTTTTGAAAACAGTACCGAGTTTTATTACTCTGTGCAATAATGGCGCCACTTTATAAAATGGAAGGAAATTTAAAACAATGACTTATTAATTAAATTAGATGTGTACAGATTGAACAGTTATACAAATAGTCATTTTCTTATTTATAATATCAGTTAATTTTCATAATATGTTCAACTGTTGTTATTCAAATAGACCTTTACCATTTGAAAAGTAAAATGTAGGTTTTTCCACAGATTAATTTCAATGACTGATGAAGATATTTAAAGAACAACTTTTTATCTAAAGTTACGTGAATATATATCTTTTTTAGATTTTAATTCTTATTATATTATTAAAATCATAACTTCTTCTGATAGCGATATAGTCGCTACGCTAACAGAGGTTCCGGGTTCGATCGCCATTAGGGCGAGTTTAGGATATTGACCTATTTTGTTTGAGTCTAGACTGTTGGAAGGTTTCGATGGTGTTTAGTTACCACCCTACCAGTGAAAACATGCCGCCAAGCAAGAGGTTTGTATAAACCATAAGAGGTAGAGGTCTTATTAGTGCGATACGATCCTAACTGTATCATCATTTACCATCAGGTGTGATCACAGTCGAGCATTAACATGTGAGCTCATAAGACAATATTTCTTTGTATTAATGTTGTACCTCTTATTTAAACTAATATTATAAAGAGGAAACATTTGAATTTTTATAGTATGGATGTTTGTAACGTTTTAACACGAAAACTACTGGATCAATTTCAATTTTTTTTTACCATTAAAGAGCTGCATTTTCACGGAGCGACATGTGACAGTGTATATATATTCTCAAAAAAATAGGGACCCCAAATAAAAATGCATAAATACAACCCAAGGTGTGAAAATTGGTCACATAAAATCTGTCATCGCGTGTCCTGGAGAATGATAGAACAAAATAATGTTCTACAATATTATAGAAGGTATTAATATCTACAAAAAAGTCCGACTATTGAAGTTATACCATTATAACTACTTTTTTACATTTTAAATTTTAATAAAAGTAACAATAATGAAACCATATTATTCATATCTCTGTATGTAATCGTTATCCTATTAAATGATGTTTTGTTAAAGACCATTTCAATACCTGTAAATTACTTTTTAATTAATTAAAAACGGACATTACATACAAAACTTTTTAAAATGCCAATCTAAAAAAAATTGTAGCGTCATTATAACTGGGCCTGCGACTAGTGAGTTAGCTTTTATTCCAAGGATACCAATAATATCCACCGATATACCTACACTCTTTATATTTTTAATAAGCTAAAAATTACTGGAGCGATTTCATAAATTCTTTTATTGCCTCCTTGAAATAATGACTTTTTTAAAACCTGTAGAGTTTAAATTTGTTATTGTCGGTCATTCATCGTAAATGATGTTATGAATTTAAAAATGTATTCCTTAGATATATATTCGTTGTAAAGTAAAATCTGTATATTGATTAGGTCATTAATGTAAGTGTGTACCTAATAATCTGAAGGGAAGCAATTATAAAGTATGTGAAATAAAACTTATTATGTGAACAAAATTAAACCTGTTGTCCGACTTAGTAGACTTTCCACTGCCATGAGATCGGTATATACGTGGTGAAATCGTAAATTGCTAGTACAATCGTCGTCGTCGTATCAACCGATGGACGTCCACTGCTGGACAAAGGTCTCTCTTAGTTAATCCCACTGGGCAGCCTGATGACATCGGTCCACCTGGTGGGGGGTCTGCCGACGCTGCGTTTTCCAGTGCGAGGCGCCCAGTCCAGCACCTTCAGGCCCATTGCCACTTCAGCTTTGCAATTCGGTAGGCTATGCCGGTGACTTTCGTTATTCTACGATTCTCCTCATTTCTGATTTGATCACATAGAGAAACCACGAGCATAGCCCTCTCTATTTCCCGCTGAGTGACTCTGAATATTCTTACGGGCCCCATAGTCAGCGTCTCGGATAAATATGTAATCTCTGGCAACACGCACTGTTTCAAGTCCTTGGTCTTCAAGCACTGAGGAACTGTGGATGAAAATATGTCCCGTAGTTTTCCGAACGCTGCCCATCCGAGTTGGAGTAGTAGTAGTAGGAGTAATTGCTAGTACCATATATAATTAATATATAAAGTTATTTGTAATACGGATATAATATGTTGAAACAAAAAGTAGGTAAGCTGCCAACTGGATTTCTTGTCGGTGCTTCTCGGTAGAGTGGCCACCCTGAACCGGTTATATCGTTTGACGAACTCGCTGAGCTTAAATGAAATAAATAACACATTTAAGTGTTGTCCTGTTTGAATAAATTATTGTTTTATTTCACAGTTATTCTAATAAATGTAAATACAATTTTGTGTACTAATAAAATTACTACGTTATTCTTAATTCGATATAATTTGACTCGGATTATTCTGTCACAAATATGGCGAAGGCGTTCAAGAATGTCGTTTTTATATAATTAAATAAACTTAACAAACAACTGGACAATTACAAATTAAAATATTTATACAACATCAACGTGGAAATGTTTTATTAAAACATTTACAATTAAATTGCTCTACGTATTTTGTTACGTTTAGTTCATTAGTCATGTATATATTGTATTAAAATAAAAGTCTTCATTACTTAATGGATAGATGAGTGCATTATTGTTTAGAGAGTCGCAGGTTTCAGTCCTGCTAATTCTCTCGTCGTCGTTGTAAAACTGATGATATTGATTTAAATTTATCATTTCTTTTCGGTTAAATATAGCTATCGGACATACGGTTCTGAGACGTGGTCGCTTCCTATGGGTCTCATGCGGAAGCTCAGAGTCACTCAGCGTGCGATGGAGAGGGCTCAGAGTTTCTCTACGCGATCGAATCAGAAATGAAGAGATCCGTAGTAGAACCAGAGTCACCGACATAGTCCTACGAATCGCGAACCTGTAGTGGCAATGGGCGGGGCACATAGTCCGAAGGAGCGATGGACGTTGGGGGCTGAAGGGGCTGGAGTGGCGACCCCGCACCGGGTGGCGCAGTGTAGAGAGACCCCCCACAATATGGACCGGTGATATAAAGAGGGTGGCCGGTAGTCGCTGGAGCCAAGCGGTGTAAGATTTGGCCTTGTGGACGTCATTATGTGAGACCTATGTCTAGCAGTGGACGTCCATTGGTTTAAGCGACGACAACGACGACGAAATCAGTATATTCCAAGACTAATGCTAGGGTCCTCACTGCTTAAGGAGGTAGGGTAACAGGCGGGTGTTTGCGCACCTCTTACAGCTTCTGTGAATCCTTAGTCGGACTCATCTGCGACACCAGAGACTAATGCGACTGTTGAACAGCTGGTGTTAACACATGAGTCGGGGTTTGTGTCTAATAATATTTTCCAGCGAAAGAAAAAGAACGAAATGCAGTGTATGTGTAACATGGTATCTTGCTTTGGAGCTTTATAGTGGGTTTTTAGGTTAAAAGTCATCTCTCATATAAGTTGGGAGGGCTGTGTCCAGCAGTGAGACTGTCATTGACAAAATGGAAAAATTTTATGCACTTTTTCAACTCAGATAAATACTAATTCTTATCTATTTCTACAACAGAAGAATTTAATAGTATCTGAGTATAAAATCAACCCTAGAAGCCCTTCTCAGAAGTTTACATAATTCAAATTTAAAATATCTTTATCCATCACTTTTGCGCACTTCGATTAATATAATTTTTTGTTTGTACATACTCTAATTCTAATTTACGACAGATGATGGTATTAAAGTTTATTTAATTACCTTTACTATGTTATTCTAGATCTTATGAATGTAACACTTATTAGTTAAAGAAGTAACATTGCAAGATGCTTACTATATCACGTAATAAGGGAATTTTATACACTGGCAAGTAGAAAGTTATAATATCTGTTTGTTATATGTGCAGAAAGGTGTTACAAGACTTGTTTAACGGTAAAGACTAGTTGGAAGAGGTCAATATATGTATTTAATAATATCACAAGTCTATATCCGTGTTAAAAAATATCAAATACTGTCTATTAAAAAGTGTTGTCCTTAGCTATGTGTGTTGGTATCAGCAAGCCTTAATAAGCTTATAAGGCTTTAGTTTTAAGTTTTTCTTAAACGTAAGATGCTTACAATCAAAACTACGAAGCTTTTACTAAATATCGTCGAAGAAATTGTCTTATTATATCTTTTCTAACTATTCGAGACATATAATGTTTCGTGACGTGTATTTTTTTTTACATTTACGTAATTTGTATCAATTAAACTTCATACCTTTGAAATCCACATATGTCGAGTTAGCTTTTTATTGGAGTATTCAATGTTATAATAAAAATGTATATGTGGCATATAATATGTATCAACGTTGTCACGCTATTAAATAGGAGGATAAATTAATTCTTTATATATCAATTACTGTTCGTTAGTCTCGCTAGAATACGAGAACGGCTTCTTCAGAAATCCAATTAAATTTAAAGGTGAGGTTTGGTCATGATTTTTTTTAGTTTTGAATGTCAAACGTTTGATATTCGTCCCATCGTTCAGAAATCACACTAATCTTAAAAGAATATTTTTGTTCTTTGAAGTTATACTTCTTTTGGCGCGTTAGGGAAAAATGATGTGAATATATTTTTACGATGCGCGCGCACACCGTCACAAAAAACCGACACCCTGAAGTGAGCTATAGTTAATATTTTAGTTTTTTTTTTAAATTATATAATTGTATAATACCAGAATTATTTTATTATATTACCTGTTAGATGTATTGTGACATTGATAATATCAACGTGACATTCTTATCAAAATTATAACTTTCAGACTCCAATGAAAGTTAGTTTACGTTTATTATTTCTACAAACGTAGAATGAGGCGAAAGATAATATTTTTTAAAAGATTTTTATATTGTTACGCCTTGAAGTATAACTTCTAACGCGTGTACATAAGTATACACATGTTTTTTTTAATTAATTTTAGTCATTTGACTATGACAGCCAAGAATTTCTGATCGGGCGCGTTTTTTTGATTACGAATTCTTTTTGTTTTGGTTCAGTTTTGATCACATTGTTTAATAAAGTTGGAACACTGCTATTATCATACAGCTTTGTTATTTATTGATTCTGAGGCTAGTCATTTTAAAATATTTTGGCCTATGAGAATCCTTAATGTTATAATCCTTAATGTTATAACTCATTACTGTTTTAAATTACAATAAACAGTTAAATTGTCGTGTAAAGTAATCAACAATAGGCATTGGTAATGTAATATCGCCAAGTAATGTGCACGATTACGTACTGGACTTTAATTCTCTACGTATCACGTTTTCATTGCGTAGCTTATTAGATTCAGTTATTCTAATGCAAATGTTACATTGATGTACTTACCAAGGTTAGCGGGCGCTCGGCGACGGCGTGCCGATGCTTTCTTAACCGCTATGGACACCAAGGAATCCATCTCGCTACCAGAGTCCCACCTAGGCCTTTCAGGCACAAGTTTAGGTAAAACACGCACATCATCCTCTGTATCCCTATCACTGCTCGTTGGTGGCAAATTAGATTCATCACTTTCCTGAGGCACAGCACTTTTCATCGTAAACACTTCATCCATTGAGACATCTTCGAAATCAGCACAAGATATAGGGTAGGTCAAAGTCCTCTGTATATTGCTTTTCTTGTATCGCACTTTCACTGACCCCTCGGATAATGATCGTTTACCGTTCAACTTGTTCTCGCTTTTGGTGTCCCCTCGAGCGCATTTTAAATCTGAGGGGGATAATGATTTCTTTCTTGAGTTCCGTCTCTTTACGCTCCGCTTTTGTCTGCTTGAGTCTCTTGTGGCCTGCATCGTTGCTGCATTTGCACGATCTGTCAATAAAAAATACAAATACTTTAATAAATTAATACAAAAACATTGACGATAAATAACACGCTCATATGAATTGAATTGTAGGTTGTATGCTGCCACTGCATCTCTACTATGAGGACGTAGAAGTCGAAGAGAGATAGAAGCGTCACAAGCCGAACGCTTGGCCAGATGGCGCCTCTCCATCGTTTGATCTACGCTCTCGCTTGCACGCTCGGCTTAAGCGGTACGTGACACTTTTTCATGTGTGAAGGTGGTGTTCATCGATTTGTTATCAACGTCATATATATGAAATGCCGCTATAGATTTTATTCTTTTATTTATTCCTGACAGGTTAGCACGTAACTGTAATTTCATCTCATAGTCAGTGATGAATGATGATACAGTTTAAAATGGAAGTGTGATAACCAGATAAGAGATTGTTTACCTTTTGTGAGTTCTAAACAGCAATTTACCGATTAATACGAAGCCCCTGCCCAGAAGTGGGACATTTATAACTTCGTGTTTACCTTACACTTGTAACCCTTACAATATAAATTGATAAATTTCTGTTTTACTTTAATGCCGAGCAAATGATGTTTTCTAACAGTTTTATAATGTATATAAACACCATTTTGTTATCAGAGGAAACCATTATACGTATTAATCATTCAAATCATTTGCATTATACACTGGTAAATATTAATGTTTCCGATTAAATAGGTCCCACAATAACCATATTTTATCTTTTATATCCATACGTTTTCTCATTTAAATAAATACTGAATATTCAAACCGGTGGAAGATTTTTTACCAAATAATGACTAAAATAAGCTTATTAAGCTTATTTAAGTAAATAATACGCAATTAAATATTACATTTCTGGTAAAATCTATAAGGGAAGATAAACTTTTTGTGACGCCGTTTTTGTATTAATGCCCTCAAGATTTATAATTCAATTTGGTAACATTATTTAAATCTCTTGAATCTAAATGAGCGCTGGTAATTACATAAATAGTTTTTGTTAATAAAGTAGTTTTGGAGTAATTACTTTGTTACCAAAAATCGTTACAGTACAATTTTATAATTATACCCAATTGTTGCTCAGAAAAATAGTGTAATAAAAACAATTTTAAGTTTCGATGGCGTAATTTTGAGAGTACCCACTTCACTACCAGAGATCCCGGGTTCGTTATCCGATAGAGCAAATTGTAGTTTTTAATTTGTCCAGGCTTCGGCTAGGTACTACCCTATGACTAAATACATGACATAATGAAAAAAAAATGCATTCCGATGCAATAAGTTAGGGTAGGAGTAGCCCATTAATGTCCCACTGCTGGGCACAGGCCTTTTTTCCGCTTGGAAATGGTTTTATGCAAACCCCAACCGATTGATCAGGAGCGGCACAAGCCTCCTCACTCATAAGAGAGAGGGTCTTTATATAGGCCTAGACCCACTACGCTGCTCCACTACGAATTGGTAGACATAGTTCACAAGTTCACTCTCTATTCCTTCTCTCTCATAGGTCTATGTGCCGGCAGTTCGGTAAACCGGGCAGGCATCAATTATATCTTGCCAGTGCTCTACCAGCTTAGATTACATCATCACTTACTGTCAGGATAGATCACAACGAGGCCATATAGCAATAAACTAAATCAGGGTAATGTCTTTAAAGTTTCCATAAGAGTTATCCATAAATTTAATAAATAAGACTTATTATAAGGTCTTTCTAAATTTATATCCTACTAGCTGTTCATTTCAAGGGCATGTGGGGACAACGTTCTTAGTGACCGTCTCTGTCACTAAAGGAGTTACTGTGACACAATTTCAAGCCAATCAGATGCGTACTTTTGGTAATCTCTGATGATGATTTAGATATATTTCAACGTTTCTAACTTATAAAGAGTCAAGTACGAAATCCAAATTTAGTAAGACAGTGTTTAAAAAATAAATTATATAGTACTATATGTATACTTATGATTAATTGCAATATTTTAATCTGAAAGAATTTGTATACGTGGGATCTAAATTTACGAAAGATGGAATGTGAAAGTGATGTTGAAAGGACAGTGAATTCAAGGAATATGGTAAATGGTGGTCTGCACGCCTTTATAAATAGTCAGATGGTGTCTCAAAGACTAGACTGGCTGTGCATGGAGGAGTGCTGGTGTCAACATTTATGTGTGGTAGTGAAAGTTGGGTATGGCAGAGGAGGCACAAAAATAAGATAAATGCAGTAAAGATGAGACTGTTGAGAAGTATGAGTGGATTGAAACTGAGTGACAAAGCAAGAAATAGTGTGATAAGAGAACGTTGTGGTATAAAAGAAGATGTGGTGACTAAAACTAAGAAAGTTATGCTCACGTAGAGAGATTGAACGAAAGGAGGCTGACCAAAAGCATTTATGAGTTAAGAGTGAATAAGAAATTTGGAAAAGTAAGACCAAGGCGAACGTTCCTGGACCAAATCCAGGACGTTTTAAACAAGGGCCAAGTCGCGAGTACTCTAAACCGACGAACTTGTATAATGCGAATGACAGAAGCGAAGGAGATATGCAAGGATCGTGGCAAGTGGAAGTACATGGTCTATGCCTACCCCTAAAGGAATGAGGCTTGATGCTATGTATGTATGTATAAGTCGACCCTTTATAGGTAGAGGCCATCAATGAAAAATATAGATATATATAATAAAGTATTTTTGAAAAACCATTTACTTTTCCATCCAATTGTTTTTTAACACTGATAGTTCTCTGTTTTTAAAACGTAAAGTTTTCTGATTGATATGGTTAATACAGCATATTTGATTTCAAAACGTAAACTAATTTGTTTCGCATGACTTCTCTATATGACCTTTGCATAAGAACTCCCCTACATGCTTTTACAGCTACTCTCACATTATATGCTTTGTATAACCATATCTAAAGTTTTTCATATATAAAACTGTATATAATATTAAATTACGAATGTTTGTTTGTACATTTACATATGTGGAAGTGTTTTACGTTAAGTGGGCTGCTATTTATCTTATCTTTTTTAGATACGCTCTAATTTTAAAAAGAAGTACGCTTTATTTCCAAAATGTATTACAAATCTTGTTTTAAACTACCCTTTTGGAAATAGCGTATTATGAAAATTAATGAATGAACAAAAAAAAAGGTTTAATTTATAACATGGTTTTCCTTATAATCCATACATATCCTTCGTTAGTTGTCCTTTTAAGAAAACTAAATAATATTACAAGAAGTCGATGTATTTCTTTTTAAGATACCATTTATTTCGTTATATTCCTAAGGAAATTCAACTATTCCTTAATTTTTGTGTTTATCTTTAAAAAAAATCATGATTTCCATATCAAATCTCAGATATTACAAACCGAGGGATATCAAAGTATATACCTTCACATACAACCGCAACCGCAAATCAACCCAACAAAAATGTTATTTCACTGCATCCTATCACATTAATTTCACTAAATAAACAATGTTAATATGTCACTCAGTTAACTGTTTATTAAATGCACTATTCCATTTTATATTTAGCACGGAATATTTTGCGAAAAATGTCATTTCGTAACTTGTAAAACACAGTTTGACAAAGGTCGCGGATACGTAGAACTTCGCGAGAAAGGCGACCGTACACAACGGTTTTATACGTCCAACTGTCTTGTACAATGTACAACGACCAAGTAAGGCTATACAGAGTATTTAACGCCTGTACAAGTCTAATAATCACTGCAAACTATACACCATTAAATAACATTGAAATGTCTGTTTGTAACGCCAAAATTAACAGGTACTTTAAACAAAATAAAAGTGTATGTTTCTGTTTACACGCGGAGAATATGAATCTTCTTTGGCTTATTGCATTAAATTAACCATCTATATAAGTATTTCATTTTGAATATCAGTAAAGTGTGAGCGGGTAAAGTAAATAACCAATAGATACTTATACATAAGTATCTCGCTATACGTATAGCATTAGAAGTTTCACTTCCAAATTCTATTTTTAAAATATTTGTGTAATAAGTAAAAGTAAGCAAGTAGCAGCCCCTTAACGTCCCACTGCTGGGCACAGGCCTTTTGTTTTATTTTCGCTAGAAAATGCTTTTAGGCACGTAACCCAGTCTCGGCGAGGGAGGAGACCTCACAGCCACTAAAACTCAGCAGAACCCAGGTGATAGTCCATAAGTGAGGCAACAGGTTTTCAACTTTTACATTCAACCCTGGTACCTAAGATGAGACCAACTGAGGATTCAAGGAGGCGGGAGGGCGCGCGTAAACACGTGCTGCCTAGTAGGGGAGGGGGAGCTTCCGCTCCATTCTCCCTCTCTCGCTCATAGGACTCCTTAAGCGAAACTACGGTGTCGCAGGAGAAGGATACTCCTGCCCATATCCTCTCATTGGAGAGTATCGCACCTATAATGCTCCCCAGCGTGAGATCGCCGCCGATCAGTGCCACCAGGACGAGACGCTGAGGTGCTGGCCGCAGGCCTCTTCACTCATAGGGGATAGTTTTCATAGCATAGACGTGCGGAGCACCGTGGTGGGTCCACTTCTCTCTATTCCAGAGACGCAGGACGCAATCAGGCGCAGGACCTACGGCTTAACGTGCTCTCCGGGGCACTTGGGTGGAACGCACCGTCATCTTCGCCAATTCAGGCAATTATGAGAAATTTTTGAATTCGCCCGACCCGGGACTCGAATGAGACAGTCTGATAATTGTGTATCTCTTCATTAATCTAAATTAGATTAATGGACAGTTAACTTGATTGTATGTAGTTTTGTAAAATATTAATTAGATTAATTAATAATTTATTGTAGAAATTGAACATCGCCATCTATTGAAAACACACAGTTTAAGAAGTATTGAAGTGAAACTTCTTATGGCGTGGTAAAAAACGACTAACGTTACGGGTTACGCCAGGTACGAATGAGTAAGTAAATGTCAGATGCGGCTTTACTCAATCACACTTTACTTTAAAAAAAAGGAGCGTGCTTTAGACCACACGACTGAGGTACAACTTTTTTAGCTCCATCTATATGTATGTTAATATATAAATTATCCGAACAAACTTTATGTAACGCTCTCGTCACTCACTACTTACTCCCCAAGGCAAGAGTGCGTAAAGAAGTTTTACTTCAAAAATCACGACAATATACTAATACATATATAATGAATTAAAATTATACTATACAATTTAATACACTATAAGCCAAAGAAGTTTAACTTCTTTCACGTGTACTCAATGATACATGCACACTTTTTAAATATTACTTGTAAAGTAAAGTGAAAAACTAAGTGTTTGGCTTGTTAGTGTAGCTGTGTGAAACGTAGAAATTGTGTTAATATTATCTTTTATCTTATCGGAATTTCAAACTATGCCAGTCGCTGTTCGCCTTTTACATTGTTTGAGATCAATTTTTTTAAACGTCTGAATGTAGAGCTGATGAAATTAATAGTATACTAAAGTAGTGTGTTTTTTAACCTATCACTAAAAATTATATAATATATAAAACACAGAAATCGTTTCTTCATATGTTTGTAAAAGACCTTGAAACCAAACGATATGCCGCTAAGCGATTTAATAACAAAAGCAATATAGTTTTAGACCAGTAAACTCTTCTTCAAAACTATTCGCAATTGCTCAGAATTTTGCAGTGAATCTTTATGCAATGTAGACTATCACTAAGTACGGACTTTATGCTTACGGGATCGCAAACACCGCGGGAACAAGTATGACAAAGAAATACACAAAACGAAAGGTTTACTTTCTTTTGCCTTAGTTCTATCGAAAGACAAACGGAAGAATGACATGTGTCAATGTGTCAAGGACAACCTTATGGCACACAATTTATACGATTAATTAATTTTAATCTAAACTAATATAATAAACAGGAAATATTTGTGGTTTTGTATGTAAATATGTATGTATATTTGTAACGTTTTCACACAAAAACTACTAGACCAATTTCAAAAACTTTTGCACCATTAGAAAGCTGCATTTTCACTGAAATAGGCTATATTATTTTCTCAAAAAAAAAAATAGGGATTCCTAATAAAAATGCATTAATGTAACCCGCGGTGTGAAAAAATTGATCACTAAAAATCTGTCATCGCGTGCACTGGGGAATCTATTGATAATAGAACAAAAATTTACAATATTATAGAATATTTTAATACCTACAAAATAGTCAGCAAAACCATATGTCTAACTAGTGTAGTTATGCCGCTATAACTACTTTTTTAAAAGTGCTGAGTATAATCATATAACTCATACCTCTGTATAATCTTGATACCTATTAAATATTCAATTATTAAAATACTTTTTCAAAAACCGTTTCAATACCTGTAAAATACTTTTTAAATTATTAAAATCAGACATTCCATTCAAAAGATATAACGAATTTAAAAATGTTGATGTAAACAAAAAATGTTATGTACATTTAAGAAAAATGTATTTTTCGTATAGCTTAACGAAATTAGTTGTCAAATCTATTATATATTCTCCCATGTAAATAATATGTTTGTTTATCTGTGTGCTATATCTATAACCATTTATTTTGTTGGGTGAAACTAAAGCGGTTTATCTATTTAACTGCCAGAGCTATTAGAAGATCAATTAACGGAATTGCGTTAACCTGAATTGACCAGAGAACATCTGTTAACCTGAATTGATGTTGCAAAAGATGTTATAAAATAACGATATTACGGAGCCCATGTACTGTATGTGAGTGCAATATGAATTGAGTATCCCATTTTAATTATTGATACTAAAAAAACGCTTAAAAGTGCGTGCGTACTAAGTACACAGTAAATTGGTGCGTACAAAGTAAATTGGTTCAATAGTTTTGGTGTGAAAGCTTTTACAAATAAACAGCCTAAAAATAAGTTTCAATCTTCAAGCTCTGATGTTGACGGTAACTCCATTCCGCATTAAAAAGTAGCCTATGCCTATTCTCAGGCTATCTCTATACCAAACTTCATTTAAATTAGTTCAGTAATAGTTTAGTTTCAGTAGCATTTATAATATAATATTGGTAAGTCTATTTTAATTTAATTGATTTTGCAATCGTATACCGGCGAATGGCTGTCAGTCTGTCAAAGAATTACAAGTGTGACGAGTTCACGTTCCCATAAAACCTGACTCGGGTTACCGTATTCTCATGCCCTCAGACAATGCGGTCGGTATCGTATGTAAGTCCATGGCTCTTTGTTTGCAAAGCTTATCATGTGTTTGGTTTCGTTTCAAACGTTGCCTTCAACTTGTCACATACGTCCGTTTCGCTAATGGATTCTTTGAAGCCACACCCATAAACCTACAGACGATACACTCCTGACAGAGGTTTTTTAACCTTGCTTTCATGTAGGTTAATTCCTATCAGTTCACATTTTCCCTAGATGTATTTTGTTTAAAATTTTCCATCCATACAAATAAATGAAATTGGAGAGTATAACGGCTTTTAAGCAACTGTATTTCAAAGTGTATACCTATATAAATAACTATATAATATGCTCTAAAAAGTATAAAATCATTGCGTTTTCTTTTTTAAGTAAAATGAAATGAAAATATTGGACTAGTCAATCAATATTATACAATTCAGAACTACTTCTCCTAAAACAACTATTTCACGAGACTCAACTCGTATCTAATAAAATTGTCTGATCGTTAATGTTGCCTCGCATTGCATAACGTTTCGTAATATTACACAATGCATTTGGTACTTTCAAGTGTTGCCACCATATTACTTCATAACTCCCAAAATCTAACTATCTATAATCTAACATAATGTAGTTACAATTATTATTATATGTGGAATCGGCGTCAACCAAGGTGTCCCTTTGGCAGCTCTCACCCATAACTATATATGTCGTTACAATCTATAGCTAACATCTGTTGATATCTACTTTAGCTAACATCGACTCGAAATATAATAATAATTGGCACTGCATTATGTTAGACTATAGATAGTTGATGTTGGGAGTTATTGAGTAATATAGTGGCAACACTTAAAAACAACCAAATGCATTGGGCAATATTACGAAATGTTATGCAATGCGAGGCAACATTAACGAACGGACAGTTTTGTTAGATACGAGCTGAGTCTCGTGAAATAGTTGTTTTAGGAGAATTAGTTCTGAATTGTATAAATTCAAACAGCGAAGTAATTATTAGTATAGTGCAAGTTGTGTATATTTTAATAGTGAAGAGAATAAAAGTAGTTCGCACAATGCATTTGGTACTTTTAAGTGTTGTCACCGTATTACTCAATAACTCTCAACATCTAACTATCTATAATCTAACACTTATATTATTGTAATAATTTTTTTAAGTCCGTTAAAAAGAAACAGTTAAACAACAATATTTAAAACTTATACGTTCCGGTACGATGCTCTATAGAAGAGAAATCATACGCGGTAAATTACCTTCTGCCAGGTTAGCGAAATTTCATGTTAGACAGCGTTATCACTTACCATTAGGTGAGATCACAGTCAACTAAAAAAAAAAAACAAAATAAAAATCAAAAGTGCGTGCGTACAAAGTACACAAATCAGAAGTGAAATTTCTTTGACAAACGAATTTTTAGGTGTTGTTTATATTTATACAAATCTAAAACTTTCGATTTCTTCTAAGTTAGGAAATTAGTGAATTTAATTGTCATTAATACATTAAAAGTATCGAAAATTAATACAAATAATTTATTGAAATCTCAAATGACGTGTTTCTTGCCAATATTACAAAATATTAATTAAGTTTTGTTTTTGAATTTAAAATTTAGAAAAAAGAATACTATATTAAATTATTAAACAACGAGAGGTATACTAAAATGCCACATGTTTTTTGTAAATGTTAAAACTACCTAACCTTTAAACGAATTAGCATAAAAAAGGCTGCACATCTTTGTGACGCTAATCACGCGTTTCATCCGTAAACATTTTAGCCTCATACGTCTAAAGAAGTTTCACTTCAAAAACATTTGTAACTTTCAAGTTAGTTTAAGGCTAATGTTTATAGGAGACTATCACTTCGAGGTGATATTTTATTGGTGTAAAATCTTTATATTGCTTTTCTAATGTGCCTTGTTTGAGGCAAATCGGTTAGTTGGTTTTAAAGATATAGATAGAAACACTTTTCGTGTTTTAAATATGCAGCGTCGAGACTGTAATTCGGTCTAGAGAACGTAGACGAGGTCTTTAAATTAAAAATACAAGTATAAAGTAATCATAAGCCTCATACAATTAGTCCTGGAAATATATAATTTAAATTAATTGCAATGAAACCATAATTATGCCCGCAAGGTGTTTGTATTTTCACGCCCTTGGCCCAGAAGTTGTTTCTGTTATGACATGAATAAATATAACTCATAATAATAGAGAATTTTAAGTTAGTCTTTATATGGTTGACTTTTGATAGATAATTCAATACTATAAATATCGGTTATACTCATATTTCCACGGGATCGAGAACTACGCGGTTGATATTGGGAAAAGCTAGTATATGTATTTATTTATATTTGTGGAGAAGATCGTTTTTTATTGTGATCTCAAGTGATCGTAGCTGATGATGAACTTTATGATGGTAATGGATGGTGAAGTAAGGAAATATTTAAATGCCAAATAGTTTGCTTGAAAATTTTTGATGATATAGTGATAACTAGCCACTACCAAAGACTCCTACACGTTCAATATGAATAAGTTTTAAATAAGTTAAAAAAAAATTGTCTTAATTTATGCAAATCTAAAACTAGATTTTCGATACTCAGAGGGAAGTAAAAAGGAAGATATGTTAGAAATATAATGAATTTAATCGTCATTAAAATACTAAAAGTGTCGAAAATTAATACAAATAAGTCATTGAAATCTCAAATGACGAATTGTAGATAAAAATGCCACGTGTTTATTGTCAATATTAGAAATTAATAATTAAATTTTGATTTGGAATTTAAAATTTAAAAAAAAGAATATATGAAATATTTTTTTTTGTATTTTTAGAAAAATAGTATATTAAATTATTAAATGACCTAACTTTCAAAAGAATATAATCACGCCTTTCATTCGTTTATTATAAATTTTAGTATATACGTACTTATATAGATCAATAATATATTCAAGCTTTATTTATTATCTCAACAACTAAATAATACAAAAAAAAATTGCTTATATTAGCCAAACTTAAAGCTGGTATTATCTATGTATTACAGGAACCTGTCGTTATAACTTCCTATTCTTTTAACTTTCTTTAAGTTTGGACTCCTTAAAATTATTTTAAAAGGCACTAATTAAATAAAACCGTATAGAAATTCAGTTGACAACAGAGAATCAAAACGTGGTGAGCTGTTTTGTCTACATCTATTTCTATGTATATCGTTTAGTTTGCAATTTATTAAAATATTGCATAATCAGTGCTCGGACAAGTTGGAGTTATATTACCTACTTTCACGTTATTTGTAATGTAACCCTATAGCCAGGTGTAGGTACAGAAATTTCCTATTTTATACTATTGCTTTCATTTTATTTTACTTACTTTTACCCGCGATTACATCTATGTCAGCTACGGTATGGGATACAATGAGAAATAAAAAATGTTTGAGTCGTCGATAGTAGTCATTCAGGTTATTTGCAGGGATAAAAAAATATCCATTGTATTAATACAGGTCATAAACTATCTGTATTTTTTTTGTCGCTGGGAAATGCATTTACGCACGGAGTGTGGGACTCGCTGGCAATGCCAGAATACCCACTAAAACCAAGCGGGGCCCGTCGTCATCCATGCATTGGGAGCCAGAGGTTCGTTGGGACATTCATCTCTGGCTCACCGGATGAGGCCGGCTTGCAGATTCTCTATAAGGTGAGAGGTTGTAGGAACCTCCGTCTCCGGCGGAATTCACTCTCTCCCTTTGTCGTGCTTCCTTTAGCAAGATGATGGTCTCGCAAAAGGAGGCAACCGCTCTCCAGTCCTGCTGACTGAAGAGTATTGCATCCCGAATACCTGCTAGTGATAGGTCGGTGCCGATCAGCGATGTCATAATATGTCGCTGCGGTGCCCAGGCTATACATTCTGCTACCGTGTGGTGCGCTGTATCTACAGGGGCGCCCCACTCGTGGCAGATGGCCGATCATTCACATCCTACAATTTGGAACAGGTAATTTCCGAAGCAACCATAACTGGTAAGCACCTGTACCAATCTGTATGTGAAATTTCGAAATTATTAAAACATAGCGCATATTACGAGGTAGCTTAGATTTGTATTAAAAAATCTAGCGATGGTAGCAAAGATTTATTTATAGCTTGTGTAAACTAATGAAAAGGTAGCGCAGATTTATTAATAGGTAGTGTGCACTTATTGAAAGGTAGTGTAGACTTATTTAAAGGTTTTTTCCATGATCGACCTGCTATCAGTGTATGGACTATCATCAGGTTTGTTGTTAGAGGTATAGAAATAGGCATGGTAGGGCCATTTCTCTAACTTTCTGAGCACATCTGATTTTTAATTTTTACCCTGTAATATATTGTTCTAAGTTCTCTGAAGACAAATGATATTTGTCGCGCAGTGCATTCTTACTTTTATCACCCTTTGGGAGCGGAAGTCCTTGTATTCGCCTATTATCCGGAGCGATCCGACTTCACCTGGACAATTGGCTCACCAGTGAGCATAGAACTTTTTCTTACCGCCTGGTGCAGGTGTTGACCGGCCATGATTGTTTTGGTAAGTACTTGCACCAGACCGTTGGCCTTGCGGAAACGTCCGCCTGTCATGCGTGTGGTGGTCCTATAGATACGGCGCATCATACTCCGGTGGAGTGCGCAGCGTGGGCACCCCAGCGTCATATCAGTGACAGTTGGTTAAAGGAGATCTTTCACTGCAGAGCATATTTGGGGTAATGCTCGCCAGTGAAGTTGGGTGGCGGCGGTAGCCTTCTTTTGTAAGACCGTCATCTCGCTGAAGGAGGTAAATGAGATTCTAAGGGAGCAAGAGGCTGGAGCCCTTCCACGCCGTCGGAGGAGGCTTGGTGGCAGAATTCGCACCTATGCGCTTCGTCCTTCATCACCCAATTGAATGGTAGGTCCTCATAATCGGTGTCATCCGGGTCACTAGACTGGAATGCGGTTAGGAAACCTTTAGTGATCTCACTCAAAGATGAGGAGGGATCCTCCGGATTTTAGTCAGTATTCTGTTATCTGTGAGTCCCACACTCTCGATTGGAAAAAATCTTTCATCGGGGCGCGTAAAGTCATTTATCAGCGCAATAAATGTACATTCTTACTCAGTGTCAGGGCAGATAGCCTAGAAGCCAGACCAGGTTCCTTAACCCGTAAGTTGATTTCCTTCCGCTTTGTTTTTATCTGGTCTTACCATATTATCTTACGGTCCAGGTGGAAACCAAGGTATTTTACAGTAATGGTTTAAGGCAATGTGTCCAAACCTAATTTATAAGGTCGTGTATACTTGTTAAATGGTAGCGCAGATATATGAAGAGTTAGTGTAGATTTATTAATAGGTAGTGTACACCTAGCAGTATAAAAACTTTAGTGCCTGCAAAGGCATTTTGTAATTGTGTATGAATGTTTCTCAGTAATTTTATATAAAATAATAATTTAAACAATGCGAGTCGATTTTACTCCTAACATAGCTGAGCGTGACGACTCCGTTTCATTTAATAATCACAAAATGTATGCCTAAAATAGTATTTAAGTTTGTCCTTTAATCGTAACTGTAATAATGTATAAATGAATTTATAAAAGAAAACCTTGTATTAATAATTCATTTCTATAGAAATAGTTTTCTTGCTGATGGTGTCATATTGCAGGAAAATGTAACAAAGGACGTTGATTTAGCAATCAATGCTAGTGCTGAATTAGATTTCTGTTATTGCTATTAAAATATAAAGTAGAGTAAGTACCTATTGTAATGTCAGAATTTATACCAAATTACTATAGAGTACAATGACATATGTATATCAATATAGGCCACGTCTTTATAAGAATAGTGACAATATGCAAAAAAGTCAATTTAACAGGAGAGCCTTTTAAATATTAAATCAATCAATGAAACAAAGCTATTTTATGGTAAGCTTTATCTTTGACGATTTGAATATGAGTTTTGCCACAAGAAAGTTTAGACTATTGTGAATTCTGCTATTTCCTTAAATACAAACTTTACTCTGGATTTCGTGATCCTTATGTATATCTATATAGAACTGAGCTTCATAGTGGCTGGACCAATATTGATGATATTGTTTGTGTGTGATTCAAGAGGGGTTTAGATTGACGATCTAATAAATAAAGTATTTCCCCATATTCCCACGGAATTGGAAACTACGCGGCCGATACCACCAAGAACATCTATTATATTAAATAAATATAAAGTCTTTTTGTAACGTTCAACTAATGTTAGTAAAAGATTTTTTTCATACAGATTGTTTATTTAAATCTTTCATTAAAATATTTACAAGTGTTGCAATGGCATATTAAGGATTATGTTACCGGATATTTCAAATCAAATAAAATAACTGTAACAAATCGACTTGAATTGGCTAGTCACTAAAATAAACAGTTAAAAGTGATTTTGTATTGCCATATGACGAAAAATATTACACTGTCCACAATATAACCTTAATATTCGTTAAATTGAACGAATTTTCCAAAGTTAATATAAAATATACCTTCACTTTACGAGTACATTCTTTAACCACCATTATATCGAGTTTTTGAATTAAAATCACCTTACGCATGCTTGAAATGTGGAGGAAGCTGGTGAATACGTGATGAGAGTGTTACGAAAAGTGTGACCGGGCGAGGTGAATGGAAGTTACGTTATACTTTGTTGAAGACAGAAAGAGAGAGAAATACAATTCGTATATTATTGTCGATGCAGAAGAGAACGGTGCGAATACAATTTTCTCTCTCTCACAGCCAGTTACGTTTCGAATGTCAGCAAACCATAACAAACAAACAAAGACCCGGGTACAACTCTAGGCCGACAATTTAGGAATCGTACTTCTAAGTTGGTAGCACTTTAAACCTTAATAGTTTGATTAGAAAATAATTAATCTTACAGTAAATATCACTAGAAACTATTAAAACTCCATCAAATAAGTTTAGGAATCGCTGTAAGCTCTATTTTTTATACTACATGTACTACTTACACTAACAATACTCCCAATACTAACTATATTAACTATAAAGCTCTCCTGCGTAGAGCGCAGAGGGTAATAGCAGTTAGAGTAATATCGTACAACTTCTTGGACAGCGGCGACTCTCCTGGCGGGCGACCCCCCTTAGGAACTGCGGGCGGAAGTCTTTGGAGTCGCCTATCAGTGTAGCTACGAGGGCTCCCAGAGGCGCTGACTCTTACGACGGCCAAGTCTGAAGTATCAGGGCTTTCGCCGACGGAGCTCTAATCGAAAAATGGAGGTAAGATCTTGGGTCTCCAACTGCGGGTATAGTCACGGTGGAGGCGATCCGACCTTACCTGGAGAATTGGTTTATCAGGGGGCGCGGATCTCTTTCCTACCGTCTGGTGCAGCTGCATGCCGGTCATGGTTGCTTCGGCAAGTACTTGCACCAGGTTGTTGGCCCTGAGGAAACGCCCGCCTGTCATGAGTGTGGTGTTCTTGTGGATACGGCGCGCCATACCCTGGCGGAGTGTCCAGCGTGGGCACCCCAGCGGTATATCTTGTTGTCACTGATTAGAAGAGATCTTTTACTGGAGAGCATAATTGGGGTAATGCTCGCCAGTGAAGTTGGGTGCAGGGCGGTTGCCTTCTTTTGCGAGATCGTTATCTCGCTGAAGGATGAGGAGGGATCCACTGGGTTTTAGTGTGTATTCTCTTATCAGTGAGTCCCACACTCCCGACTGGAAAAAGTCTTTCATCGGGAGTGCAAAAAAAAACTATATTAACTATACGACTTGACGTATTTTATTTAACTTTTGTTAATTCGAGAATATAAATAGAGGATAGATGTTTAAAAAGAAGGTCATAATTTATAAGTTTAATATAGGATTTTCAATCCAACAAATAGTAAGTGGCGAATGTGTTAAAAGGAAAAAATTGTTATAACGGACGGCATAGATTGGTCGCCTTTGTTTACAACGAACCTGGCGTTAAAAAACCTGTATAGGCGTAATACTTAAAGCTTTTGTACGTGTTTTGTAGCACGCCAACACTAATGAATACGGGTTTCAGTTACAAGTTAAGATAAAGTTACAATAACGACTTAACCTTAATTTTTTGTAGCCATACATATCGATGGCCTTTACGTATAGAGTCCACTTGCATTTTAGACATTTAGACGAAAGAGCAAACTTAGTGTATTATGTTTTCTATGAATCATACTCTAGTCTAATGAGAGGCTTTTTTTTGTTGCTTGTTTCAGAGGTTCGTTGAGGCATTCCTCTTTGGCCCCTCGGTTGCAGCTCACAGATATTCTACAGGGGGAGCAGTTGTACGAATCTCTGCCTCCTGTTTCCTGCACCCCGTCGTCAGAGTTGGAGTGTTTCGGCGGCATTCACCCGCTCCTATTCCCGTGCCTCCTTAAGCGAGATGACAGTCTCACAAATGGAGGCAACCGCTCTTCAGGCCTGCTCACTGGTAAATATTGCTCCTATAATACCTGCCAGTGAGAGGTCTGTGCTGATCAGCGACGTCATAATGAGTCGCTGAGGTCCCCAGACGCTGACATCTGGCAGACGGCTCACACCCGGTATTTAACGAAGCAACCATGACTACTAAGCACCTGTACCAACCTGTAGGAGAGTGATCCGTGCTCTCTGCCCAGCCATTTGACAAGATGAGGGCAGATAGCTCCTACTATGGCCCTGCCCGCTGCTGGGGACCCGAGAGCCTTCTTCCATCTTTGGGTCAAGGCTCTGTTAGCTAGAACCCTAACCCTCCTTATCTCATCAGCGTCTGGTAATTCCCCTATGGTTATAATGAGAGGCTTCGGGAGTGTCTAGTTTGCCAAAATGACACTTAAAGATATCTGTAATGGCATGTAGAGACCTCTTGCAAACAAATAATTTAACTATGAACAGGCAAATTTGGTCAGAAAGCGCGATATCATGATAGATTTTTGTTAGAATGAAGTGTCATATCAGTTATACGATAACCTATAAGCAATCTTAAATAGTAGAAGGAATTTACTAAGCACCAGCCACTCTGCCGCCACTTTTTAAATCTCTATTATCTTCTAAGATATCCATTTTAATGAAATTGTTCCACATGAAATGTACAATGTGTATATTGTATTAAATTGGATAGAAGGTAATACTTCATTATGTAAAACAAGCTTAGTAACTTACACATATTTTTTTGTAGTATAAGAGAAAAATGGGTATTGTGGGTTATCCTTTACAGATAAATATCCCCACGATGATTTTTTTCTTCAGTTTTACTAGATATACAATTCTGTAGTAGCTTAATTTGATTTATCTCGTAAAGTTTAGCCAGTGTTTGCGATTTAAATGCACAATAATGTGTTTGTTACATCACATAACAATTCTTTTAACATTTCTGCTTTTCTATTCTAAAATATTACGTATTATAAATAAAAACCTTTCTCTTGAATCACTCTACCTATTGCTAAAAGCTGCATTAAAATCTACTACGTAATTTAAAAGATCTCAGCGAATACACTGCGTAGGCGATTTCATTTTACACTATGAAAAGATATTAATTTATCATTATGCAAAATAAACAAATTATTAAGCTCAGGTGGAGTGGAAAATCAACAAAAAGGAAACATCATGTTTTTACATTATCCTTAGTTGATATAAACGTAAAAACTAGTGGTGCAACCATTTAATTACAATATTTCATGTCACAGCTACTCGCTGCAAAAGACAGGATGTGCCAATTCTTGCTCAACATGCTTAGGACAATATCTAGGACAAATAAATGGTAATTTCTATTAGCAATTCATGAGTTCGTTAAGATATGGTTATTGGAATAGATTTCAGTTCTTATATAGTCCGCTACTAATACTTTTTCGATCTATTATAACATAACAAACAATATCAAATATTTAAACATCTTCAAACCATTTTACAATACTTTTCAGTGTTTGTAGTAATGACAATAACACTGCATCCGACGCAAAAACTAACGGCTTGCCATGCCACCTTGGCTCGACAGTTTCAGGAAGCAGTAGCGCAGAAGGCGCTCCCGATCCTTTTTCTTACTAGGATCACTCACCTTGCTCCTAAAACGACCAATGTCGCTGACCCAACTAAGTACCGCCCGATAACGTGTCTTTCTTCAATCTATAAGACGCTGACATCCATTTTGAGCCGCAAAATCTCCTGTCACATTGATGAGAATAATATCATGTCTGTGGCTCAGAATGGATGTAAGGGAGCGTCGCGGGCCAACTGGTTAAGCGCAACAGTCGCAACTTCTCCGCCGCATGGATCGACTACAAAAAGGCATTCGACTCGGTGCCTCATTCATGGCTCCTGAGGGTCCTCGAGTTGTACAAAATCGACGGTACACTTTGAGACTTCCTTGGAGAATGTATGAGGCAATGGAGCACGATCCTCTGTCTCCATGGCCAGCGACTGACGGCTGCCGATGACCAAATCAGGATACGGAGAGGTATTTTCCAGGGCGACTGTCTGAGTCCTCTATGGTTCTGCTTGTCCCTAAACCCCCTCAGTTTTCTGCTGGAGAGGTCTGGGACGGGCTTTCAGTTTCGGAGGGGAGGGGCTAGGGTACCTCACCTTCTCTACATGGATGACCTCAAGCTGCTAGCACCCAACGCACCACGCTTGCAGGAGTTGCTGAAGATCACCAGTGACTTCAGCAATTCCATCAGGATGGAGATGGGGCTAGATAAGTGTGCGGTCCTTCATGTGGAGAGGGGACAGGTATCCCACTCGGCCGAGATCAACCTCGAGCCGACCCAGCTCAAGACTCTCTCCGAGACTGAAACATACCGGTATCTGGGCATGTCCCAATGTATGGGGGTGAAAGAGGCAGACATGAAGCAGTCAGTTTGCGAGGTATTTTATGGGCGCCTGACAAAAATTCTTAAGAGTTATTTGTCGGGAGCTAATAAAATCCGAGCGTATAACGGCTGGGTCATGCCTGTTCTCTTGTACACCTTTGGCATACTCAGATGGACTCAGACCGAGCTTGACGCCTTGGACAGACGAGTCCGCACGACTATGACTTTCCATCGCATGCATCACCCGAAGTCCTCCGTTATGAGGCTGTATATACCCCGGAAATGTGGTGGTCGAGGCCTACTTAGTGCTAAGACCATGCATAACCGGGAGATATCCAGCCTCAGAACGTATTTTGAGACGAAGAGGGAGAGCCCGATGCATCTGGAAGTCATAGAATGTGATAAAGGGCTCACTCCCCTATCCTTGGCCAACGAGAATTGGCAGAGACCGGCGGTGCTAAGCACCTCTGACAGGGAGGCCGTATGGAAGGGGAAGGAAATGCATGGACGGTTTTTCAAGGCTCTACACGAGCCTCACGTAAACCGAAAAGCCTCCGTGCAATGGCTGCGCTTCGGGGACCTCTTTGGGGAAACCGAAGGATTTGTCTGTGCGATACAGGATCAGGTGGTCAAGACGAGGAACTATCGAAAGTACATTCTGAAGGATGGCACTCACGACATATGTCGAGCTTGTCGCCATCCCGGCGAGTCACTCAGACATGTGCTTTCGGGATGTTCCGCGCTTGCCAACACTGAGTATCTCCACAGACATAATCAAGCGGCCAAAATCCTTCATCAAGAGCTCGCCCTGATGTACGGTCTTCTTGATGAGAGACTGCCGTATTATAGGTACCAGCCGGTGCCAGTACTCGAACGCGACGGTGTCCGACTCTATTGGGACCGGTCCATTATCACGGACAGGACCATACTGGCCAACAAGCCTGATATCGTGATAATGGACCGGGCACAGTCTCGGGTGTTTTTAGTGGATATCACGATCCCGTATGATGAGAATCTCGTGCGAGCTGAGACAGAGAAAAAGCGTAAATATCTGGATCTGGCGCACGAGAATACCGCCATGGGGAGTGGGATCCGCTGAAACCATCCCAATCGTAATATCTGCGAATGGTCTGATCCCATTCAGTCTCGCTCACCATCTGAGACGACTGAGGTTCCGTGGCAGTTCGCTCGCAGCAAGGATGCAAAAGGCGGTGTTGCTGGACTCGGCTAGGATAGTCCGGCGGTTTCTCAGCCTGTAGCCCTGACCCCCGGCCGTTTGGTCTCCCTGCCGAGGTGTATCCTCCGCCCGTTATATTTATTTAAGTAATGGTTTATGTAGGTATATGTATGATTTCATATTTTTGTATATAAGTAATTATTATAAATTTAATTATATATCATAATAAATATATATATTCTTTCGTAAACGGGCGTGAGTGTAAAAGTGGAATAATAATAAATCTTTATTAAGAGCAACATTTGACTCAAATTATTAGTTTACAAACTTAGGACTATGTTAGGTGCAAATACACCTTGATATAAAAATGAAATGAAATGATTTGGCATTTGGGAACAGTTAGTGAAATATAATTCTTTTGCTAATTATTATCATTCCCCATCATAAGTTGTTGTTTAACATACGATATAACGTAAATGTATAAGTAAAGTATTACTCTCTTTTGCTCCACCTACCCAAACTCTCTCAACTTTATCTCCTTTCGTAAGTTTATCTGGAAGAAATCGCTTCAAATCGATAAGACCGTCTATTGTGCGATACTAACTGATTAACTTTAAGTGTCCTGTATATATTTTTATGTGTGGTTTGGTTCTATGAAGTAAAATAAAGCCTTTATCGTTGGAGATTTTTTTTACACAGCTAGTAATTGCTTATACTACTAATTTAGTTTAACTTATTAAGGCTGCTCTCCCTCTACTGGTCTAATGACATAGGCCTCCTCCAGAGACTTCCATCAGGATCTAAATTGAGCTAATCTCGACCATAGTAGGCCATTTCGATGCGGTCTTTTCAGCGTTATACTTATACTTCTTTTTATATTATTTTGACAAATCTTCATGATATTTATATTTTGCTCTTTTTCTTTGGTATATGTTTAAGGACCAGAATTTATTCCAAGTGTTTGTTATTCTTCGTTGTATTTCTTTCAAGGTATTGTCTTCAGCTGAAATAATCTGACCTATATATATATGGTTCAATGAATAATTCAATATTCAAGAACAAATACTTTATAAAAGCATTCTAATACATAAACATTCATCAACAGATGTACGTGTTGCTATATACCACGCGGTAGCGCACTAAAACCTTGAAAAATTCTTTGTTAATTGACACATACACTTACGTTTATGTATGAATATAGTTATCTTGCAACTAACTATTGCCAAGATCGGTAATTTCTTGTATCGTATACAGGCTAATGCTTGTGTGTGATCTCACCTGACAGCAAATGATGAAACAGTTTTAAAACGCTGACGAGTTAACATAGTGTAGGGTGAATCAACTGTTGTTCTACATTACTTTTTAAATAGGTGTGTTCTGTATAATATGTTTTGAAGTGAAACTTGAATGAGAGTAAAATTTTTACGGAAAAACGCGTTCGTCACGAAGATGTGCAGCGTTTTTAAGGCTAATTCCGTTGAAAGTTAGGTAGTTTTAATATTTACAAATAATATTTGGCATTTCAATTTGCCACTCGTCGTTTCATAATTTAATATACTATTTTTCATAAAATATAAAATAATATTTAATAATTTCTAATATTGATAAAGAACACGTGGCATTTTTATTTACAATTCGTCATTTGATATTTCTATAAATTATTATTTGTATTAATTTTCGACATTTTAAATATTTTAATGACAATTAAATTAATTAAATTTCTGACATATCTTCTTTTTCACCTTCCTCTAAGGCTCGGAAATCTAAAGTTTAAAATTTTTATATATATAAACAGGACTTAAAAATTAGTTTGCCAAAGATGTTTCACTTCTGACACGTGTACTTTGTACGCACGCACTTTTAACTTTTTTTTAAATTTATGTATACAGATAATGGATTTCATGTATGTCGTTTCAAATCAACAGCTTTTCAATTAGTGCATATGCTAGTATAATACACTCTTTTATCATCCCATTGCTGGGCACAGGCCTCCTCACCCATAGGAGAGAGATTTATAGAGCATAGTGTATACATTTTTGAAAGAGCTGGATAGATTTTAACCGGACTTTCTCTAGAAGATCAATAGTGTTATAAGAAGTAACGTAGGTTAATTTAATTTAAAAAAAGACACGGAATTACGCGGGCAATAATAAGATATGTTAGTGTATTAAACCAGAGCACAGGGTTCCCCATTCAAGGGAGAGATCGTTTTTACCGCATAGACCCACCACGCTGCTGCAATATGGGCAGGTTAACCATATCCCAGAATTGCTCCCAAATTATTTGTTTTTATTGCTGATAGGTAAACGCTTCACTGTGATATATTATACCCTTTATTGTACACCTTCAAAGCATAATGACAAATTATGAATGCACAAGGCTTTATACAAATAAATGTACAAGGTGGTATTCTCGATAGGCAGCGATTTCTTCCAGACCATCTTAAGGAGAAGGAGGTTGTGCAAAATAAGCTGGGTGGTGCATATAGATCATATATACTAATAATAAATAGAGTACATATATAATACAATACATAACTAAGTTATACAAACTAAAACATTGAGCATAAAATCATACATTTATAATACTAATAATCATAATTGATTGCCCTAACAGTAATAATACAGTCTTAGATAGAAGCTAATGTTGTGTGATGTCGTTTACCTCTTATGGTTTCTACAGCATCGTAAGGTAAGTAGCAACCCATTAACGTCACACTGCTTGGTACAGGCCTTCTCACTCATAGGAGAGAGGGTTTTTAGAGCATAGACCCACCATGGTGCTCCACTGCGGATTGGTAGGCATAGTACACAAATGAATGCCGTATTCCAAGTGTGCTATATATTTCTTGACTCTCATAGTGCAATGAGACGGCAATCAAATATGTTTGAAGAAAGATTAGGCGCAGCATCGTGCTAGATCCTCCAGTCCAGACCAAGACAAATTTCTAAACGCAATTTCCTTAGTCTACTTTGTAGAGAATCGAACCCGGGATCTCTGCTAACGAAGCCAGTTCATGTTAGATATTATAAACAGAGATGTTACTAACTTACTTTCTTCAGAAAACTGCCTACTTTTAATTTTATTTAGTTTTTGCACTGACATTGAGTTTGTTAACGAGGTGTGAAGATCGCGGACAATGGGTGCTAACAAAATTGTGTAGTTACTACTGATGTAGAACGGGTAGTGAAGTTTTTCACGGATTACGTCTTCTGTCACGCGAACTGACCTCACCTTTATTTCCTGCATTTTATAAATAACACGAACGTCCTTTGAACGCTATAAAAATAGTCATAATAAATGTAATTATTTCTTATATTTTTGCGATTATCATTTATGATTTAAGTTCTTTATAAGTTCACGTGCTAAACTATACAGCCTGATGGATGTATGGTAGTTGATTGTTGCCCAACATTATTGCAAAAGAATACTTATAAAATGGCGGGAAAAATGTAACAAAAGACTTTTGTTTTATATTTGATAATTAAGACACAAATGGAAATATACATAAGGGAGCTAGCTACTACCGAAATCTCCCACCAGGTCAGACTCAGACAAATTAGAAAGTAATATTTCCTAAATTCATCGAATACTTGCACTACGCCAGTAAGGATGTCATATCCTCGCAGAGAACAGCTAGTATATAGTTTTATATAAGTTTGAATAGCTATTGTATAAAAAATTTCACGTATTTACTTGGAAAGTGCGGAAGGTATTTTCTTCATGCAAATAAATTTAAATATCAAGATACTATCTGATCCATATATAATGTGAAGTTAATGTTATGCTACAATTGGTAATTTCATTCGAGCGTAATTGATTTGTAGATACTTATTTACCTATTACAGTCTCATTGGTCTAGTGGTCAGTATGTTGGGCTACATGAGTTCGTGGGTTCGAGCCCCTGGATTTATGTTCTCTGTTAAGTTCTTCGTATTTGCTCGAAGCTGGGAAGTTAGCTGCGTGTTCCACCCCCGTGTCTCGGAGAGCACGTTAAGCCATCAGTCCTTCGCTTGCTCTCTCTTCGGTCGTGTCGGATTCCCGTCACATCGGACTATGAAAGTGAAGGAATAGAGAGTGCACTTGTGTAATAACGTAGTGGGTCTGTGCTTCAAAGACACTCTCTCCTCTGAGTGAAGGAGGCCCGTGCCCAGCAGTGTGACGTTAATAGGCTGCTACTTACTTTGCCTGGATGTTTAAGACATCCCTAATGTTTTTAATGTTAATGAGGTCCCAATGATCTTGCATTAAATTACTTCTACTTTGGACTTTTGACTTAAAATCTTAGATTTCTTCAATATTTACGTCGGAATCGGGATTTTAAAGATTAAAACAAGTAAGTCGATTTATCCAGTAATACCGTTTGTTTATAAAAAGGGATCGTAAAATAGATATTTCGACTTCCAATAGTAACATTTATAAATACGAAAACTTTCACGTTACCCTGCCTTTTTGAAAAATAGTTAAAAGAAAAGCCTTTATAAGTATTAAAAAATGTAGGTCTCTTCAGATGGGCCTCGCTGGCGATATGACAGGTCCTGGATCATTTCCTGTTAGGGCAAAATTAGGAAATTGCAATTTACTAATTTATCTGAGCCTGGACTGTTAGGAGGCTTGGATGGTAGTTTAGCATCCTACCAGCAAAGATATGCCACCTAGCACAAAAATTGTATATCATCAAAAAAGCTCCCACTTATCCAGGTTTCGTTGTAGTTAACTTTGCTGTAACATGCATTATTTTTTAAGTTTGTCACCTTGATCGAATGCCTCTCTCCAAATACATAAAACAAGGTCATAGGCTTCATTAAAAATATAATCATTATCAAGAATATAAATTGCGACTGTATGCGTGACATTGAAAATATAATTTTATAAGAGGATACAAAACTACGTACCTATTTAATAATTTTACAGTAATAAAACGAAACAACAATCATACCGAGGAAACGATTGCTTAAGTACATTTTTTACATCTATTAAGATTTTTGTAGCACATTACATAGCTACCGATCCTGTGGAAATATGGGAAAAACCTGACCGATATGTCAATTGAAATAAATACGGAAAATTTCATTAAAATGAGTCCAACTGTTTAGCATGCCAGCTTGATGCTCTGGATTCGGTGGATCGCCGGGCCAGGAGACTCATACGCGACAAAAACCTCGATCGGTGAATGGCAAGCGTGCAGCCTTAATGCAACGTTGTCGTCTGTCGGTATTCTACAAAATTTATTTTGGGAGTTCGCGCAGAAACTGTACGATCTTGTTCCTCTGTCGCCTTTTTACTTCAGATGATCAAGGCACAGATACGATTGGCATTGGTACGATTGGCATTGGTATGTCTACTAAGACATCCCATTATACCCAATCGTTTCTGAACTGCACCGCAAAGGAGTGAAATGCTTTACCAGCTTCCCAGCTTCCGTGTCTCCTGACTCCTACAATACAGGTATTTTCAAATGCAGAGTAAATAGGCATCTCCTAGGCAAGCGCGGTCCATCCTAGGCTGCATCAACACTTAATATTAGGTGTGATTGATATAGGAAACAACTGTTCCATGCTATACTCTCGGGTACGTCTCAACTTGCATTGAGGATTACGGGCCTCGGGGCTTTTGTCCCATTACCCGGGCTAAGCCTCGAGCATCGTAGGGATGCTCGGTGATTTATTTTTGCCTGTGTCAAACGGGCTGGTTCCCGCCGGAGACGCCAGCGAGCCCATCCAGGTCTAAGGTAATTCAGGGTGTAGCCGCTGCCGGTTTGACATCTGAGCTGTCATCACCCACGTCGAATGGAAGTGACAGCAGAAGCTCACGAATTAAAGGGACGTCCAGTGTTTGCCACTAGGATGGTAGCTGGCACTTCCATGGAAGTGTGTGTGCGGAGATTAACAGCTAAGCGAAACATCCTCCTTGCCAGCTGGCGGACAAACACCTCCACAGTGGGCGTCCTGGTGTTGCGGTGTATTACGTCACTCCTGACGTACCTCGGAGCTGCTACTATCATACGTAGGCTCTTTTTCTACCCGGTTATACCAACTACGTAGTTTCCCATCCCGCGTAAGTATAGGGAAACTAGTTATATATCAGATCGCTTTGTCTGTCTAAACTGTTCTTGATACACATAAAATATTATCAAAATCAGTCAATCTGTTGACGAGGAGTTCATTTTCATACACACGTATAGAACAATCCTTATATATGCATCTCACTTAATAATTTCCAATGTTTAAAGTAATAAATTCTAGTGCCCACATAAAAATAACAACTCATTTAAAGGTAAGTGTCGTCGTCTCTATAATAAACTCCCAGAAGACGTTCTAGAGATGTCGTTTAATAAATTGAAAGGTAAAAGAAATTGAAAAAATCTTTATTGCATTTAAGTGGCTAATGTGACGTGCAATACAACACAGTGTAATAAAACCAAAAATTAAAACAATAAACATTAAAATAAATGTGGTTTTATGAACAAAGAAGAGGTGCGAGAAAAAAGGTTATCATTATTTCTTAAAAATAGACATAATTCTAAAATATATAAAGATGATACCGAAGAAGATTCCATTTTTTAAAGTATGGTCTCCAACTATCTCTCTTTTTTATTTGGCACAGCGCCCCTACGCATCTTTTTTGAACAACAAATGTCTGGTTAATCAAGTATGATTATATGATATATCCCCAGAAAATTATACCATAGCGTAGAATGGAAACTACTTGGTATGCAACTACTTGGTTCATGGTATGCTGCCAATAATGTTGTCGTGTCGACCTTTTTTGATAAGATGCGTAATGCGTAAGATAATTTTTTAAATATTGATGAGACATAGCATAAGTTTTCTAGGTGATGTGTTATTTTTTTTATTGCTGACAGATGAGCGCTTGACTGTGATCTCACCTGATGGTAAGTGAGGATACAGTATGAGATGGAAGCGCGCTTATCTGTTAAGAGGCGATACCCCTTACGGTTTCTACACAGCATCGTACCGTAACACATATCTTTTTGTTTGACGGTACGCTTTTGCTGGTAGGGTGGTAACTAGCCACGGCCGAAGCCTCCCACCAGTCCAGACTCAGACAAATTTAAAAAATACAATTTCCTAAATTCGTCCTACCGGGGATCGAACCCGGGACCTCCGCTAGCAAAGTGAATACTCGACCGCTGCGCCAGCGAGGCCGTTAAAATGTTAGTCAATATACAAGCATAAAAATTTTGTTTCACAAGTTTTATTAATTTTATTGCCAGAATAGTTAATATTTATTCTCAATTAACCATTTCATTATATTCATTAAACTATTATTTGTCGCCATGTCGGTACTCCATATGTAATTCTTTGGGCTTTAGAAAAATATTTAGTTTCTATTAGAAAGAAGAAGAAGAAATTTGATTGAAAAATCTTACGACTATCTGAAACATTACTTGATACTATGATAAAAACGCGTGGGAGTAAACGAATTGCTCTAATTTAAATATAACAAACTAATATAATATTGTAATGAGGATGGTAAATCACAAAGGACCCGTTGTCTGTTGTGGGCTCTTCTCAGGACAGGGCGCAAAAGAACCCTCGTAATTTTAGATTTTAAGACGTTCTTTAATATTATCAGTGGTACATTAGAATTCGTGTATCGACAAAATATATATTTGATGAATCAAAAGTGCTGTAAAGGCCTACTTGAAAAAAAATATTTTGAATTTGAATTTGAATTTCATGCCGAGCTTAATCAGTAATCACACAAACTATATTTTATCTTATAATAAAATATCTACGTACCTAATTAAAGCACTTTAATAAGTATCGATATTCTATTTCAGCCACTTATTTATTAATGTGATCCTACGACAAATAAAACATGTAAGTATTTTGTGCTCTATTACCCGTTCAAAGCCTCATTGGTCTAGTGGTTAGCATGTTCGACTACAGACATGAGGTCCTGGGTTCGAGTGCCGGGTCGGGCCAATTCAAAAATCAATATTGAGTTTTCTATTAAGATTTTCTCAATATTTGCCCGAAGTTGGGAAGTTGGCGGTGTGATCCACCCCCGTGCCTCGGAGAGCACGTTAAGCCGTCGGTCCTGCGCCTGATCTCTCTCCGGTCGTGTCGGATTCCCGTCACATCGGACTATGAGAGTGAAGGAATAGAGAGTGCACTTGTGTACTAAGCCTGCCAATCCGCAGTGGAGCAGCGTGGTGGGTCTATGCTCTAAAAACCCTCGCTCCCCGGAGTGAGGAGGCCTGTGCCCAGCAGTGGGACGTTAATGGGCTGCTATTTACTTTACCCGTTCAAAGCCGGGGCGAGTCTCTAGTCTTATACTACATAATACATTTAAATAAAAGCTATATTTTAAGTTAAATCTTTGGGCGTGTGCTGCACAATGTTTATTGGGTATTAAATGAGCCTGAGTTGAAACGCTCGGCTATGTAACGTTCATTTGAATGAAGTCCGCTCTCTTAGACTAAATAAAAACTCTATTCAACGGGTCAATGATTAGCTTTTTTCGAAGTAAACGCTTCTTTTAGGAAGCTGAGTACTTTATGTAATGGGTATTGAATTACACTGGGCCGAATCACTTGCCTATGTAACGTTCATCCAAATGAAATCCGCTCTCGTAGACTAAGGAAGAGTTCTATTCAACTGGTCATTGATAAGCTATTTTTGAAGTAAACACTTCTTTTAGGACGCTGAGTACTTTATGTACTATTACGATGAGCTGAAATGCTTGATTATGTAACGATCATTTGAGTAGATTACGTTGCGTTAACTAAATTAAGCGAGAGATTTATTGACAATGCGTCACTGCTTTATTTTAATGCTTTATTTAATATAACATTCCTGAAAATACATTATTGACAATAATATAAACAAAATTTGACTTTTTCCTATTATTAACCTCGCTTTAATGAATTTCCACTTCAGTCCTAAACAGCTACTTTTTTATAATGAAATTTCTGAATAAATATTTTAAAATTAAACGTATAATAGTGATGATTGTGACTAGTATATATAACATTTAATTATATACACGCATTACATCAGGCGGATGCTGAACCAGTTTCAAATGAGCTAGGTTTGCAGCTATAAAACTAGATACAGTCTAGGTTGTCTTCAAAAAAGATGACTAAAAGATAAACTTGGTAAATATTACAAATAAGGCAAAGTTTGGTTACATAAAATGTCCAAATGAATTCGCATAATGTTCATATTGATACTATATTTTTAATATGGAACAAGGTATTCATAAGATTTTGTAAACGAATAATATATATTTCTCCATTATTTCACGGGACTGAATACAAAAACGATCTCTAACTCGTAAATATTTGTAATGAAAATTTGGCGGACAGCTTCCTTTCATGTAGAACCCCATTAAGAACGGGGGCTTCCATATTGCCAAGGGATCGGGATATAAAACCAATGAAAGGTCACTTACTGATCACGAGATTCCAAAACTATTCTTGCGTTTGACTGGAAATTTGGAATATATATTCCTTTTATGACGTAGACGCTCACTAATTTTCCCATATTTCCAAGGGGACAACCATCACATCAACATTATAAAGAAAGTATTTGCACGATTGTCTAGAAATTAGGCAGACATGTTCCTTTCAACGAACGTTTATTAATTCATCATGAGATCGCTTAAAACTTTTAACCTTTTTTCGCGACATAGATGCTCACTTATAACGGGTTGTCGCATATTTACAAGGGACTTTCACGACGTAGACGCTCAAAAAAACGAATTTCCCTATATTTCTAAGGGATTCGATCACGGTAGGGCGAAATTAGAAAACTACGCGGGGCTCAGAAAATAATAGGGATTAACATTTTCTTGGACGGCGGCAACTGTCATGGCGGGTGATCCTTTTTGGGAGCTGCAGGCGGAGGTACTAGCAGCTGCCTATCAGTGCAGGGCTGCTGCAAGAACCAAAAGTGTGTCAACTAATGACGACAAGGTCCGGGGGATGAGGGCTTTAGCAGGCAGAGTTCTAATACAAAGGTGGCGTGGGGATCTCGGATCTCCTAGAGCGGGTCTGATCACGGTGGAAGCGACCCGTCGTCACCTGAAGAATTGGTTATCCAGAGGGCACGGTTCTCTCTCTTACAGGGTGGGACCGAAGTGCTGACCGGACATGGTTTTCTCCATCCGGAGGAAACGCCTGCCTGCCATGAATGTGATGCACCTGTGGATTCAGTGCAACACACTCTTGCAGAATGGCGTGGGGACCCCAGTCGCATCTATTGACGTCGTTGAACTGAGGAAATCTTTCGCTGGAGGACATAGTTGGCGCAATGCTCACAGGTGATAGGGGTTGGAGGGCAGTGGCCTCCTTCTGTGCAACTGTTATTTCGATGAAGGAGGCACATAAGAGGCCCAGTGAGAACGCTGTGGACGCTCCTTTACTACGGCTGTGAAGGCACCTTTACTTCAAGAGATTGGAAGTTAGGAGGCGAAGATTTGCGTTTCTCCTTCCTCCTGCTTAAGTTTCCCAGAGGACGCTTATGAAGTGCCAGATTGCGTCTACCGATCCTCTGGTGCTCCACAAAAGAATGTGGAGGGTATCGCCTGGTTTTAGTGGTTATTCTAGACCAGCGAGTCTCACACTTCCGATAAGATTTTAAGTCTGATCGAGGTGCGTAAAGGCATTTCCCTGCATGAAAAAAAATTTTGGAAATTACAATTTCTAATTTGCCTGACATTGGACTGTTGGGAGGCTTCGGCCGTGGCTAGTTGCCACTCTACTTGCAAAGAGTTCGTGCTAGACGTAAATTGCTCTCTACCAGATTAGCGCGTTTCTATCTTAGACTGTATCATAACTTATCATCGAGTGTGACCACAGGCAAGCGCTAAACTGTCACCAATAAAAAAGACGCTTCCTAAAAACGGGTTTCTCCGTCTTCATCACGAAATACAGGTATGTAATATAATAAAATCATGCGACGTGAACTATATGTCTGTTGCAGACAAGATATGATTTCAATTTAATCAAAACATCTTAACATTTGTGCTGACATCGTACAATATTGACCTGTCGTGTGTTAGAGGAAAGAACTATATTAGAATACAGGTTCCGGGCCAAGTGCAATGAAAATGTTAGTATGCGTGCCGTTTTGTAGAAATAACGGAACAGACCAGTCGGCTATCTACATCTATTTATTGATTGTATACATATAATCTAGTACTGTTCAGCTTTGTTGAGTTCAACTTTCGTTGTTAACAATCTAACTGTATTTTTATCTGTTTGAGTTTACATTTACACAATGCTAGTTGTTCTCGTAGTTCCCAATCTCATGAAAATAAGAAAAATGCCGTTCTTAGTGACACTCTATGTCACGGAAGTAAGATGTGCCCGAATTTCAAGTCAATCGGATGAAGAGTTTTGGTGATCTTTTGTTGTTGGCTTTCATATCCCGAAGCCGTGAGAATATGGGGAAATCCAGTCTTAGTGAGCGTCTACGTTTCGACAGGAATAGCCATGGCAAATTTCAAGCTTATCGGACTTATAGCTTCGAAGATTTCAAGATAAGTGAGTAAAAAAGTAAGTAGCAGTCCATTAACATCCCACTACTCCTCAGTCATAGGAGAGTGGATTTTCACAGCATACACCCACTACGCTGCTTCACTGCGAGTTGGCAGGCGTTATATCGAAGTATACAGTTATTCTCTAATATATATATATATATATATATATATATATATATATATGGATTTATTGTGTGACCTGAATGTCAATTTGTTTTGATCTTTATGCGCTTATTTTTTTGCATATCAATGTCAACTAACAGTAATTTTATTCTTCATTAATATTTAAATAATTTAAATGTCGTCTTTTCAAAGCAATCGAGTTTAAAAAAGACAATCTTGTACACTTTAGAATTGTATTATTATATTGTAATTACAGTTAGAATGGGTTAGTAGTTAGTCAGAAGGATTCTTGCTCAGAGATTTTTTATAGAGCTTGACTGTAAACTCGCCTTATGTTAAAAGATGATCCAATCTAAGATGGAAATGCTCTTACCCGGTAAGAGGTTAAACCTCTTATGGTTTGTAAATCGTAATAGAATCCACATATTATTACTTGGCGCCACGTTTTTGCTGATAGAGCGATTTTAGCCTCGGCCGAAGCCTCCACCAGTTCTCAGACAAGTTAGATAACGCAATTATCTAAATTAATCCTGCTAATAATCGAATCCAAGGCCTGGGATATATTTTACTTTACAACGAATATATATCTAACTAATACATATTTACATTCCTAACACCATTTACGTAGAATGTCCGACATTAGTCAATTTAAAAACGCTCTATAGATATTGAAAGAAACAGATATTTTTTTAAATCGGTCCAGTAATTGTTAGCTTCATAAAAATAAAAAGAGTATAAGTATATCGATGGGTATTATTGGTATCCTTGGAATAAAAGCTAACTCACCAGTCGAAGGCAGGTATAAGATTGATATTTTTAGCTTCGTTATATCTTTTGAATGGAATGTCCGATTTTAATAATTTAAAAAGTGTTTTACAAAATATTTCATGTAGGATAAAGATCAATACATAGGTATGAATAATATGAAGTGATAATTGTCGGTACTTTTATTAAGTTTTAATGTAAAAAAGTTGTTATAGTGGCATAACTATAGTAGTTGGATTTATGTTATCATGGACTTACTTGTAGAAATTGATACATTCTTTAATACTGTCGAACATTTTTTTGTTTTATCATCAATAGTTTCCGCAGCATACGCGAGACAGATTTTTTGGATCACACCTTGGATTACATTAATGCATTTTTCTTGAGGATCCCCATTTTTTTTGAGCAAGTATATAGTCTATGTCGTTGAGTGAAAATGCAGCTTTCTAATGCTGAAAATATTTTTGAAATCGGTCCATTAGTTTGTATGTGACAACGTTACAAACAAACAAACGTACTAATAATATGAGCTTAGATAGATCAGAACATACATAAAAACATAAGGGCTTTTTGTATATTGAATGGGATTATAATAGAAAACACTTTACTAAAACATACATATATAATAAATCTAAGCATTAAAGGTTATGTTTCCTTATATTTCTTTAATTTGGTATACAAACACATTTACCTATATAATTTTAAACTGTTTTTAATTCTATATGATCGTAACCTCGATGGTTCGAACATTGTTCCAAATAAAAATTTATTAATAATTGTCCGAAATACGTGAGGTGTTTGGCCTCATCATACATTCAAGTCGTGGCCTAAAGATATAAAAAAGAATGTTAGTTATATTCGCATAACTGACTTCTCATTATGTAAATTTAACTACTGAAGTCCCAAACGTACATTAATTTTGACATTACTTTTCAATAAACATTCACCACTGTTTTACGACGTCATAAATTTAAATTTGTTTATTGACGACTGTATATTATTTTAATAATACTCTACATATATAAAGATTTTTGCGGGAAATATATAACTAAAATTAATTGTATAAATCCAACTTATGTCTGCAAGGAGTTTGTATGTCCGCGCCCTTGGCTCAGAAGTTGTTTTTGTTATGACATGAATAAAAACAGTCTATCAATAGAGTACAATTTTGTAAAGTAGGGCAATATAGTCTTTGTATATATATATATATATATATATATATATCGGAGGGAAGTATGTGTAAGCAGGTGGTTATCTCAACATCATTAGGGGGTCCATAAGTCAGCCTCCAAAGTGTGGGTGTCGGTGGGTGATGTCGGTGCAATCAAACACTTAATGAATTAACTCAGATTATAATATTATAACTGATGATTTTTATGCTATTAGAAGGAAGCGAATAGCGTCACCAGTGTCGAGATTGGGCAAGTAGTAACAGCATTCTGAGCATGTTAATGGCCAGGTACGATTCTCCGGTATCGTCGTCGTCGTCGTCGTCGCTTCAACCGATGGACGTCCACTGCTGGACATAGGTCTCACGAAATGATGCCCACAAGACCCGATCTTGTGCCGCCTGGCTCCAGCGGCTACCGGCGATCCTCCTTATATCGTCGGTCCACCTTGTGGGGGGTCTTCCTACACTGCGTCGTCCGGTGCGGGGTCGCCATTCCAGCACCTTCCGGCCCCAACGTCCATCGGTTCGTCGGACTATGTGCCCCGCCCATTGCCACTTCAGGTTCGCGATTCGTAGGGCTATGTCGGTGACTTTGGTTCTGCTACGGATCTCCTCATTTCTGATTTGATCGCGTAGAGAAACTCCGAGCATAGCCCTCTCCATCGCACGCTGAGTGACTCTGAGCTTTCGAATAAGGTCCATAGTCAGCGACCACGTTTCCGATCCGTAGGTAAGGTAATCCGAATCCGTCTCCGGTATATAAATTATATATTAAATTGCACTTATTCTAGTAGTTAGTTTCTTTTAAGAACCTTTAGATAGTTAAGTATTGATACAGTATTCATAATGACATTCTTGTAAATTTAGTAGTAATCTTTATAATTTATTTGGTTTGCTTAATGATATGTAATTTAATAGTATAAGTTATTTACTAAAAATCTGCGAAAAATTTCTTATGTATGTATTTGAGCCTTTGATGCTAAAAAAAAGAAATAATTATTTTTATAATGTCCAATTACTTATGTTCCCGATATTAATTTACCCAAAAACATTAACAGTAATAGTTAGGAATGCCAGAATTTCAACAGTCGCCAGCACTGGCAGACTGCCACCCGAGAACTGTCGAGAAACATCATCCGGGGTTCTTCTCAACATAATGGATTTCAAGGGTAAGCCAACAGCAAGCTGGTGGGTAGCAGCTGCTTTTCTCAGAACCTTCTATATCTGAGCCAAGTTGGTAATGTCGATAAATAGACACAAAATATTTTACGTGAGCTCTTGATTGTATAAATAAAGATAAGAAATTTGATCATCATTATAATTGTTGTTGTATCTTTCATTTCAGAAATTGAAAATCCCTTTGTCCATAAGTATCACTGTCAAAATTGTGTAACCAATAGGAAGTGCTTTCACTTAATTTAATAACAATACCGCTATTATCCACTGAAAGTGAAATTGACCAATGATTTTAATAATACGAGGATTTCACTAGATCATGTTACAGAAAGCACGCATGTCTTTAAGTCTCATTTCAAAGTGTAACCAAAAATTAAAGTGTTTAAACAATAAAAAGGTCATTTCATTAATGGAGAAGTAATTAAAAATAAATAAAGTCAACCCCTACGTCTTCTAGCAGGTCTTAATATCATTAGATAGTGAGATACCTTTAAACCTTTTACAAGATCTTTCAATAGATGGAATTGAACAATTGTTGCAAAATTATTGTATTAATATTAAAACAAAAACTTACACGTAAACGTACAAGTATTAAAAACGTATTTGAACTTAAGTGGATGTTTAAAAATGATCTTATTAAAGTAATATTGGAAAAACTGATATGTATAGGCAGAGTAGGAATTCAAAAAGTACGTTGTAAATAATAAATATATCATGTATTTATGATGATTTAGATTTGATACTAAAAATATGAAAAATGAAAAAAGAAGACATTGGGCCTGCTTTTTCCATTTTTGGACTAATTTTAACCTATTGATGGGTTCTTGGAATCGAATAGAATTTACCTTCTCAGAGAAGATTAAACTTGAAGATAGCCATGATTCATATTTAGAGATAAATAAATCATTGTTTACACGTTTTAGTATTAAGTTAAAATGTTTTTTGTAATTTCACCAATCAAGTAAGTAGTAAAGCATACTATTTATTCGTGGACAAATTAAAAGTGTTTATACAAAAATAGGATATATGTTTTGCTTGCAAAATAATGAATGTTTAAATTTCTTTACCGATGAAGGCTACATAATGTTTGATTTCAATGTTTACTAAAGAAATTTACAATATTTATTTTATATATAGGATTCATCTGTATTGACTTTATAAGAATCTCTGGACAGATTTTGATAGGGAGAAAGGTTATTAAATTGTTTACACGCTTTCCAGATAACAATTATTTAAAAAGTTTACAATAATTATCACTAATGTTAAGTGATCTTAGGGTAGAATGGGGTAATCGGAGTCATTGGGCAATGGGAGTCACCCTCATATTCACGAAACAGCACTAGCGAGCGATATCGCTGGCCCTCCAGCACCGCCTAGAAAAGCTCGCGCCAGTCAGCGCTCGCGTCACCAAGTTTTGTGATCCGATGAAGTCATTTTACGTCAACGCAAATTAGAAGGTAAGTGAGATGAAGATTTTGTTTGACTCCGATTGCCCCCTGAGGTGACCAGCTTCACCCGCACGTTGGCGCAATGTGAGTGAAAGCTGGTTTTTTTAAACTTTTTTATAATCCAAAGTTAATTGCCAAATGGACTGAAAAAATTTCTAATTATAGTTAATTAGGTCAATTATATTTAAAGGCAGTTGCAATGAATATTTCGCTTATTATTAAAATTTTATTTGAGTTTTCGCTTAAGTGACCCACATTACCCCCCTTTCCCCTAACAGTAATCTCCAAATACAAGGTAAATCATAAGCTACCGTGATATTAAAAAAAAGGCAATTAGTAACTCATTCTTATATCCATTGCAAGTGTAAAAAGATTGGAAATCGAGCGAATGAATATAAAAAAGTATTTTATTAACGGTTGAAAATTTGAACGTGATATATTAGGGAAAGTGAACAAAAGGTAGGAATTTCATTAAAGAAACAAACGTTATTTTATCAACACTTTAGACATGTATTAGTGCACAATGAAAGTTATTTTTTGTCTGTTTTATAACAACGATAGGGCAACGGAGCGAGGGCGAGGGCAATGTCCTTCTCCATACGTGTAAGTTCTGAGTTGCATACGTAATGGTGATGCCCGAGCCATATATTTACAACTAAACCGCTGAACTAATATTGTAACAAATAATAATCGATTAATAGGTACTAGAGTTCGCCTAGTGGTCGAAATTCGAGCATAATTAAATTAAATCAAACCAAATATATTTTATTGCAAGATCAAGTGTACACCGCACAATCTACCATACAATGGCGTGCTTCATCCTATAATAGGACAAAATAATATTATTTTGATATAATTGCTTCATCCTTATGACAGGTATTTACATTTTAAAATCAATATTCACATTAATAAATATATTGCAGTTTTATATGAAACGTATCAAAACAAAATGAGTGAGCTTAAAAACTGTCTCTCGTATGAATTATTTTATTTATTTTGACTTTCATTTAAGTAGTCCTTAATACAGTAAAACCATTTAGATGATAATAAAATAAGTCGGAACACTATTATGGTTCTATCAACAAAAACTATCCTTCTATAATCATTGACTACCCAAAGGCTACACTATTGATTTGTCAATGATTTCCATTAAATTGTATAAAATGTAAACTGAAATGAAATTTCTTTGGCAAAATATATTTTAAGTCTTGTTTATATCAGTACAAGTCTAAAACTTTAGATTTTCGAGTCTTACAGGCAGGCAAAAAGAAATATATGTTAGGTTAGGTTATAAATAGGAATAAATTAGGAATTTAATGAATTTAATTGTTTTTTAAATATTAAAAGTGTCGAAAGTTGATAAAAATGATCTCTAATGACGAATTGTAAATAAAATGCCACGTGATGTTGCCAATATCAGAAATTGTGACTTAAATTTTGTTTTGAATTTAAAATTTAGATAAGAAAACTTATGAAAAATACCTAATCTTCAAGCGACTTCCTAACCTTCGAATTAGGATAAAAATGCTGCACATCTTCGTGACGCTAATCACGCGTTTCATTCGTGAAAATTTTACCTTCATGCCCTAAAGAAGTTCCCTGTAAACAATGTTTTTTTATAAAAACTCTATCATCGTTTGTTAATGTCTTTGACGAACCGTATTAATCTATCCTAGATTTGACCACAGACTAATAATGAACAAAAGAGTGCGTGTGTCTGTCAACTATATAGTAGTGTGTAATATTTTATTTGTTGATTTAATGTATTTTTTAATCATTATATACAAAAAAATTTTAGAATTGTGCACTCTCTATATAAACTATAAATGTGGTATGTCTTATACTTTTCCGACTTTTTCGTAAAAAGCTGTAGAAAATATTTGCTTCACGTGTTAATATATAGATAAGTAATATAACAATAGAAAAAGGCAAAGATTTTCGTTCAGAACAGTTGCAGGATTCCTTGGTAGTCAACATTGAGTTTATGTTTATAAAAAGGAACTGACGAGCTTGTTTGCTTCTTTTTCGGTAAAGAAAAATGTGGTTATGGCGGGAGTATTGAAGTAACATGGTGTTTCTATCCTCTAAATATTATCTCCCCCGTGAGTGAAGAGGTTTGTGCCCAGAAGTGGGAAGTTAGTGTGCTTTTACTAACCAGTATTAACAGTTACGAGACACTTTCCTTATATAATGTACAAATATTAATTCGTTGGATAATTTCATTTTTTGAAAGCTCACGTAAAACTTTAAACTTTTATTTCTTTGACTTTATGGAAGGGCCTACGAAATTTAAAGAATTAGTACGAAGTAAACATGTAATCATAAAATTAATTAAATTTATTATAAAACGGTTTTCACTTTATAGTACTACTTTCGGATGAAGGTTAAATACTGTGTAACCTATACGCTCGTTTGCAGATTTATTTCCATAATAAATAACATAACTAAGTGTGCACACTTTAATTTAAGACTAAACTAAAAAGTATACAATATTTTTTAATATGTGTAAGATTCGTAATCGTCTCGTCTCGGTGCTCGTTAATAATTGTTGTAAACGACCTGTTTTTTTAATTATTTTAACTTAATATAATGATACGATTGTTGCAATGATAACATTTTATTTAAATTATATTCTACGTTAAAAAACCCACTATCAGGTTTATTTAACAGCAGGCATGAGTCAAAGTTTTTATATTTTTATGATGAAATTTCAAAAAATTAAGTGTTATTGACTTATTTACGGGTAGAAAGTTCTTATTATCTTACCTTCTTAAGTGAAAAGAATATAAAAAATATTAAGATTAATTATACCATGTTATTTATAACTTGTTAGTGGGAACTAATTACTGATGTATGTGTTACTTTGAAATCTATATTATGACATTTCCAAATTTTTTGTATCCCAAACAAGTTTTAAGTTATTGTATTGTTCCTAAATATACTTTATTGGTCATTGATGATGTGTACATAAATTCATCAAATGAATCAGAAGTTTTGAAATGCTTAAAAATCGATTTCAAAGACTTTGCTTTTTACACGGCATTTCTCTATAACGACCCTCTTCAATTGAGACACGTTTCTGATTTACGGCCTAAGATGTTTCGCTATAACGGCAAAGAAAGGTGCAACTTACCATTAGTACATCGTCTTCAGATTAAAGCCATTTAAAAAACATAAGTATGTAAACATACACATATTTTGTGTACCATGCAGTTGTTTTATTTTCGTTTATACAAGGTGGGGCAAAAGTCCTGCTACTATTTTCATCTACACTAATATTATAAAGAGGAAAGATTTGTATTTTTGTATGTAACGAATAAACTCAAAAAGTACCGGACCGATTTTAATAATTCTTTTTCATTAGAAAGCTATATTATCACTGAGTAACATAGCTCTATTTAGTACTAGATTACTATAGAAATCTTTAGAAATTCCTATTAAAACCAACCGAAGGTGTAGAAAAATTAGGCATAAAATGTCTTTCATCGCATACGCTGTGAAGAGTATTAATGATAGGACAAAAAAATGTTTTACAATATAATAGAATATATCAATATTTACAAAAACTTCGCGAGACCAATGTCTAACTATTGTAGTTACGTCACTATAACTGCTTTTTTACATTTAACAAATTGATAGAAACGCTGATCAAAATCAGACCGTGTTATCCATACCATTTATAAATTTTTATCCAAATAAATAATTTAATATTCAAGACTGTCTCAAGACCTGATGATTACTTCTTGATTTATTGAAATCGGATATTCCATTCAAAAGATATGAAATTAAAATAAAAGTACATGCTGTGCGGAGAAGGGGGTGCACCATTATGAACTAGGTAGCCGGTCGGCTCATTACGCAGTGGACGCAAGCGACATTGAATATTTATAGTTTTTTTAACACATTTTTATGCTTCACTTAAAAAGTTCTTTTCAGAGCTACTCAGTTTTAGTATTACTTTTTCATAATATTTGTCAATTCATGGTCGTTTTAATAATTGCTTATAACTTAAATATTTGTACCTATTTATGTCTACCCGTTCGAAGCCGGGATGGGCCGCTAGTTGCCTATAACTTTGTTCAGAGAAAAGATAAGTAGGTTTGGTTTTCATAAAAAGTCTTTACATTTAATGAACATCATTGCATCCAACAAAACCCATAACTATATGGTATTCATGCTGGAAACATTAATAGTCCCTATTTTTTTGAAAATGACCAAGGTGTTAAAGTTACTATTACTGCCGAAAGGTACCAAGACGTGATTCGAAATTTGCTTGGCGATTTAGCATGGCTAACTAGAAATCCGGATTCAACAGCATCACACGTTTTCTTGTGTCTTTTTTTAAATCAAAAATTTTATTTGAATAACCCAAACGATTCAACATCTTAAAGACATTTTTCGTTACGAAATTGAAAGATTCAGCCTGAGATGTCATGGAAAATGCCTTAAAACGAGCCCAATTAGTTAGTAGTTGCATAGCGAATCGCGGTCACCATTTAGCCTATATAATTTTCCAATCATAACGAGAAAAAATGTAAGGACCAAATAAACTTTATATGAAAACCAAACCTAGATAGATAGATAGATAGAAAGAAAAACTTTATTGCACATAGAAATTTCAAAATACAAAAACTTATATGTTAAAGCTTATACAGTAAAAAGATTATCCTATGTGCAAGGGCGGCCTTATTGCTTTAAGCAATCTCTGCCAGGCAACCCCGGTCGAAATTAAAAACTAGTAAGGAGATATACAGGTAGTGCAAAAATAAAATAAACTAAAATTTACATTTATCCTTTATAGTATAAAGACAAAGAAATACATATACTAAACAACAAATGTATAATACATTTACATGTACAAATACATATATAAATATAATTATACAAAGCAAGCGTTTTATTATGATATGGACAAGTGATGTTCTTTTAAGCGACTTTTGAAAATAGGCAGACATCCCGAATGTCGTATATTATAGGGAAGTGCATTCCATAACTCGACCGCTTTGATTGTGTAGGAGTTTCGTTAGTAATTTGTACGGCTAAAAGGAAATTGGAATTTATTATCCGAATGCGAGCGAAGGATGAGTTCCATGACGTTTGAGTGGAGTTCCTGGAAGATGAAACGATTTTTATAGATCTTTTCTTTGAACAAAGTTATAAGCAATCAAAATAGTAGCGGGACTTTTGCCCCACCCTGTAGATTTTGGTTGGTTTTTGGCGTCTGATATTATATTATATACAAATTTATGTATTTTAAATTATGCGAAATAAAAAGTTAAAATGCATTCTGAATGATAAAACATGTCGCATATTTAACAAACTTGGAACCCATTGAATTTGTATTTGAATAATTAACGCCTTGTACGGCTTTTCGATATACAGCCAAGTTTCCTGGAACGTACTTAGGCCGTAAAGCGAGGTATGGGTGTATATAAATATAAGGCGAAATTAATAAAAGCTTCCTATATAAAGCACATTAGACACACACTACAACATCAACATATTGTCGACTGTAATGGTTATACTTTATTATTGAATTAGGCTAGAATTTGAGTAAAAACAACAAACTGAGCTTCAAACAAGTTTGTCTGTGGGAAAAAGATAGATATGAGGTCATTTAAACATAGATTGGAATGCTATCGCTTTGGTGCTTAATAGTTATTTATGAAATCTTTTTAAATCAATGTAGTATATATTGTAATCAGATGTAATAACCTCATTTATAGGTATCTAAATATTTAACAGATCGATCGAGTTTTTAGATAACTAGAATAAGCTGTTATTTCCAAATAAAAACATTCAACGCAGACGGAGTCGCACGTTCAGCTTGTATATTATATCTGAGTATCCATATATTTATTATCCTCCCTCCCGCTATTGTCTGTTTTCTTCTATACATTAGGTTTGTAGCAATTGTAATCTTTCTCACTATGTTTGCAATAAAGAATAAATAAAATTTTTATTTGCTTTCATACTTTTTACAATAAATAATATAAAAAGAAGAAGAAATATATATCTGTGAAGCAAATAAGGTTCGCCACTCAGCTCGAAGCCGCAGCAAGCTGCGACGCTGGTTTTCAGGGAGAATCTAAGTTACTTCACAGACACCCTTGCGACAGTTGACTTAAAATTACAAAAGTAGAAAACTATATTGAAACTATATCCTAGGTTCTAAATACTAACGAAGTCACAATTAAAGAAGGGAAAATAAACAACTACAAAATTAAAAAACATTTAAACCTAAATGCAAAACTATATAACACTATACACTATACTATATATATTAAACTACACTATAC
>JACTOM010000546.1:572084-713886 GCA_015832385.1 Elymnias hypermnestra
TCTTGCAACTTATAATACGATTTTTCTATCAACTTTCTTTTAACAAAGACTTTGAATTTATTAATTGACATTTCTAAAACGTCTTGTGGGAGTTTATTATAGAAACGTATACAGTTACCCTTAAATGAGTTGTTAATTTTATGCAGCCTACTAGAATTTACAACAAGTTTGTTTTTGTTTCGTAAATTATATGACGTACATTCACTCTTTTTATTAAAAGAGTAAATGTTTTTATGTATGTACAAAAAGTTTTCCAATATAAATACGCAGTGAACTGTCATTATGTTAACTGCCTTGAATTTGTTTCTTAAATTAAAAAAGTGATGTAATGAATGCGGTGTGATTAAAGGACAAGCCGAAGACTAGATAATTCTTCCTCTGTCATATTTGCTTGACAAATAACTTACAGAAGTTAGTAGCTATCATGACCTATCATTGATTTAAAATATGAACAAATACAACGTGCTTTCATAGCCGTATGAATATGAGTACTATACTCACAAATAGGTAAATTTACCCCAATATTCATTAAATTATCCTTAAAATACAAAAAGTACGTGAATGTGTATAAAGTTGTGTACTTTTCAGAAGTAAAACTTCTTTGACAAACTAATTTTTTAGTTTTGTTTATATTTATACCAATCTAAAACTACAGATTTCCGAGACTTGCAGGGAGGGAAAAAGAAAGATATGGTAGGAATTAATACAACAAATTTTATTGAAATCTCAAATGATAAATTATAAATAAAAATGCCAAGTGTAAATATTAGAAATTATTAATGAAATAGTGATTATATTTTATGAAAAATTGTTTATTAAATTATTAAATGAGGAGTGGAAAATTGAAATCTCACATGTTATTAGTGAATATTTAAACTACCTTCAAACGAATTAGCATAAACAACGGTGCACATCCTCGTTACGTTAATCACGCGTTTCATCCGTAAGTTCTACCCTCATGCGCCTAAAGAAGCTTCACTTCAAAAAGGTATACATCTGTCCCAAAATAAATTCGAATTAATTCGGCCATCTTGAAAGGAAATTGACAAAGTAACATACAGACGCAAAGCTTTTTCCCTTATCTCTACTAATATTGTTAAGCTGAAATGTTTGTTTGCTGGAGCGCACTAATCTCTGGAAGTATTGGTCCGATTTTAAAAATATTTCTGTATTAAACACATTTATCGAGGAAGGTTATATTTAGGTTAAACCACCAATGAAGAATATTTAAGAATCGTTTTTTTAATACATTCCACTGCGTGTGCTGTGTAAACTGTTAGTTTTGAAAAAAAATTGTTCCTTTTTAAAATTCCTAATAAAAGTTCGCGACAGCATATAATTATCTTTTAAGGTTGACTTGCTATAACCGTTTTTAGGGTTGTCCTCTTCCTTTGACACGCAGACGACGTTGCTTGGAACTAATAATATTATTGTAATTTTTTTATAGGCTAACGAGCTGAAGTCACCTGATGTTATGTGATTACCGCCACTCATGGACACCTGCAGCACCATAGACACTGATGTGTTGCCAACCTAATAAAAAGGAGTTTAATTGCCTCTTACACGTCTCTAAGTAATGACCTGGTGGAAACACCGTTGATGAGAGTTCGATTCACATCTTACACGTTCGCGAGAAGGATCGACGCAATCGAACTGTGCCTGAAGGCCTCGCCATCCATGGTGTGTGGATGAAATTTATTTTTAATGCGAGTTGTACAGTCATAGAAGCAAGACGATGGTACCAAATTATAGAGCTCGTTAGAACATTCCCCGTAATAGATACACATAGATAGAACACACGTAAAGATCCAACTCTTCTACGGTTATCTAGCGTTTCTAACTGGGTTGCTCGTCTCTGAATTCGGTCAAATGGAAGGAGTTGGTATTGGGCTACTCCAGCCCACATATGAGAGCAGTACTCGAGGTGCGGTCGGATTTATATCCTTATATAAAAGCAACCTATGCTTAGGCACAAAGTACCGCTTGACCCTGTTGAGAACCCCAAGTTGTTTTTTGAAACCAGTTTAGCTTTGCCTTCCAAGTGACCGCGAAACTGGACTTCTCCGAAAATGTCGACGCCTAGGATCCCAATATGTTTTGAGGTAATGTTCTGGAAACTTGGTGCGGGGCTGAAGGGATTTTTTTTGGCTGTCTTGTTGAGATTTAGGTTCTCGTACTTAGAAAACTAATCTTGTCAATAATTTAAACCAGAAACATAAAGAATGTAGTACTTAGTGTAATTAATGATAACATTGACATATATTCTGTCATCGTATTGTCCTTCAGAAATCAAAGGTGTGAAATTGTTCGTAATATTTAAAGTCTGCCTTTTTTTAGTATTTGGTAACTAAATATATGTCAATATTTTCATTTTTTATTCTATATTTATTAACTCAGTTCTTATACACAACATAAATCTATTTTAATGAACACGTATTTTAATGCTGTGTAAGCCTCCAATTTACTTAAACTTGAGAACCTGATAATGTCAGTAGCTAAGTGTTAAATATATGTGCTTTTGCTGTTCCTAAATAAATAAATAAGTGAAAAACAGTAATTTCTGAAGATATGTTAAATTCATTAACAGGCGTTCTTTACGTCTTCTTAACACGTAATATTATAATAAACAATGTATAATATAAATTGTCGTGTGAATTGAAATAAACGGTTTGTTGATTATTATTTCAAATTATACTCCATCAGGTTTTTTCCGATGAACGAATGCGTCATCGCAATACAGTCTGAATCATTACATTAGAGTACGTTCTTCCCATAAGTTATCAGATACTCTATAAGGAAACTTTTTTTAGCAGTGCCTTGATCCTTTATAACGGTATACAGCATATCAAGTGTGACAGCATGAAAGTGATCATTTTAGGGGAGTATAGGAAAGTTTGTAATAATAGACCGTTTATATTGTAAAAGGTTTCAGATGCAATTCAAGTTTTAAAGATTTCCAGATGAGTAAGTGAGTTTACTGGATTAAAACCACCTCGCATGAGTAACAAAGAAACCGGTTTGCGTTTATTAAGGACAAGATAAATTTTTTTTATTTAATCTAGATAAATTCCTAAAGGAATATTAGGAATGTAAGGTGTATAATCTCCCTACGCTATTTATCACGTACTTCTTAAGGTTGTCAGTATTTCATAGATAACGCTGTACAATTTGCTAAAAAAAGTGCTAATTTATGCATACTGTATTGAAAAAATCTACATTAACATCAATCATGTACAAAAAGTACAAAAAATGTATTTGAAAGAAAAGAAAGAAGAACGAGAGACTTTTAATAAGATCAGTTGAGATGTGTTGTGCTGAGCTGAGCTTTACCACAAATCGAGAAGTGCGTTTCAATTTGTAGTAAAGCTCAAATAATAACTTTAATCATAGTCGGACAATGACTGCATTTCATAAATGGGCTAATAAAATGGGAAATATCACGTATGGAGGGCAGTGGCTTCTTACTGCGATACTGTCATCTTACAGAAGGAGGTGTTGGTAAGGGAACGCGATGCATACGAGGGTAGGGGGCAGGAGGGGGTTAGTTTGCCCGCCTGCTCCCCCTTATTTGAATGAGCTTTTTGTAGAATGCATCTGGAGTACCATCGGAGTCAAATGCTCGGTGCGATCTTTTGGCTCCCCTATTTCAGACGCAGAAGGTTCCGCAGGATTTTAGTGGGTATTCTGGAGCCAGCGAGTCCCCCAAAAAAGGGAACTATCACGTTCTTACTAACACTATCGTGAAATAGCAACATCGTTAGCAAAAATGTTGCTACGTTTCGTTGCTTTAGTAGGGAAACCAGAAACCCAGGTATATACCGAAATCCTTAAAAATGTAACAAATAAACTGACAGATGAGTTACTCTGTCATTTATAATAGAAGTTAATATGAAAACCCATTAACCTTTTATTGAAACTGGTTAATATTAAGACTCTCTTAGAAGTTTTCAATCACTAAATATCTCAACGACAAAGGCAACCTTAAATGAATACTGATTAGCTAGAAATTCAAGTTAGTGCATACGTGCCTACATTCACAACACATTCATAACTATATTTTTTTTTACTCATAAAATAACACAAGACATTACGTATGTAATATTGCATATTGAAATACGTACCAAAAAAAACTTCAACAGTCAACGGAAATACAACGATTTAGTAAACAAATATTTTCTTGTAGCAACCGTAATGGCACTTTGTCACATACACATCACACTAGTGGTAGAAAATTGTCTTTTAGTCACATACGAATTAAATCTAAGAAGGTATAAAGTTTTATTATAATATAGTTAGGTTCGTTCGATCGTTTCGTGTCGTTCAACCGGTAAGGCAAGACGCGATACCTGCCCAAGACCCGTCGTTTTATGCACTGTCCAATCAAAGGCTGTGTCTATTACAAATGTGTAAGCCTTTGCACGTGTATACAAGACTCATGGGTGTGTGTGAGAAGGCTTTCCTGCCAGTGCAAGCACAATGTTGCCAATGGAAATATAATCCCGCTTTGTAAGTGACACAAATCAGAAAAGCTAATTCTACAGCTATTTGAAAAGTTGCCACCGCGATATTTGTGCTGATATCCAAATTTAATTTATATGCTTTATACAGTTTTCAATGGTGTTTAAATATTAATTAGTTCCACTGTATACAGCGATGTGAATAATTATTAATATCAAATTAATTCATCTAAGAATTTATTACAAAAGCTTAGGTCATTTAAAAATTCGTCTACGCTATAATAACATTTTTTTACAAAAAAGTTGTGAAATTTTCTTTTCAACGCTGGTAATTTTATAATGTTTTTAAAGTAAAGCATACATACATAGCAACACGCCTCATTCTCATCGGGGTGGGCAGAGATAACATACTTCCACTTGCCATCTCCTTGCATATCTCCTTCGCTTCTTTAACTTTCATTAAACCTTTCATACAGGTTCGTCGGTGTAAAGTCCTCTTGACTTGGCCCATATTTAAAATGTCCTGGATTTGATCTAGGAACGATCGCCATTCCAACTTTCGCATTCACTCTTGACTCATAAATCCTTTATGTCAGTCTTCTTTCATTCATTCTCTCCACATGCCGAAACCATCTAAGCATACCTTTCTCAATTTTAGTCACTTTATCTTCTTTTATACCACAACGTTCTCTTATCTTCTCTAATTTATTACATATTTTTACTGCTATCACTGGTTTTAATAGATGGTACTTTTATTCTGGTAGGATTTCGCTTGAGATGGATTCTGAGTAACAAATATAATTATTTGATAAATGTATATGGAAGGAAGAGTCATAAATTAGAGTTTCTTAAATAAGGGTTTAAAACTGACACTTTATTTTAAGTTGCAGATAGCTCTGATGCATCGTTTTTGTGATCTTGATGTTAACTCCTTATCAGTATTATATCTGCAAAATATATTACCATAGCGCAAGATCGATACCATATGTGCATATCATGAGTACTGTAATTCGATTAACGACATATTAATATAAGTTATTCTTCGTATACATCTCCCTTTCCATCATTGAAGGTAGGTAGTCAGTCTATAGTCTATAGCTAACCAGAACAGTAAACAGACTGTTTTATGCCAGTCCCTTATATTACGTGTTGGGTTTTTTACACGAATAACGGCTTAATAGAAAAAGCTGCAAAGCTTTTTGAAATTAAACTAAATATTTAAATAAACTAATGGCATTTTCCTCTGCTACAGTGTCATTTTTGGCAATATGAATGAGTTTTTAATAGAAAGTAAATAAAAAATTTAACAAAAAAAGAACTGCCTTTCAAAATGTGCTGTTCATTTGGAACAGTGCTCTAGAAAGTAAAAAATAATTGCGTATTTTTTTATAGAGTTCTTCGTATTCCTATATTCGGAGTCGGCGTCAGCCAAGGGATGTGTCCCGCGTGTCTACTTGGCAGCTCCGGTGCCGCTCACATGTTTATGTAGTAACAACCTATAGCTCTATATATGTAGGTACCTTGGCTGACACTGACCCCAAATATAAGAATGCGAAGAACTCTAAAAAATTATACGTCATTATTTTTAGAGCATATAATATATTGTTCTTTTTTTGTTAAAATTTTCATTTTTTTTTATTTTTAGGGAATCTGAAGTAAATTATCAAATTTGTATGAATATGTTTACACCTAAAAAAACGTGTTGCTCATATGAGACAGCACCGTTTAAATAAAACAACTTCAGAAAGTGAAATTTACATTGGTACCTTCACAACTGGGATCGAACCCGCAACCTTATACGTCACAGGTCGGTTATTTTGCCACTCCGCTATCACCAGTCTTTTTTATGTTAATCGGGGGCATCACTTATACGCAAAAGTTACCCTCCCCCCCACACGGTTACCGTAGTTTCATACATAATACACCTTATAAATATTGCAATGCAGCAACAAACATAAGGCCATTGCCTATTGATTACAGACAGTTTTATACTCTACTGTAAATAGCACCCTTACTGTAAGCAGTTAAGGAGTTCCATTATTCATCATATTTAACTACGACAATCACTTGACCATACCGACGTTACGGTAGGTGACTCAAATATCTAGATAGCCTATAAAAGATTGCTGAGTATCGTTAATTGCCTCCTAAGAGTTGATGAGTTCCGTTACTTTGTCAGGGATTCCATTATCAAAACCTAACCAAACTATCATCAAACAACCGTTGAAGTATATCCTTGGCAATAAAAAAGTATCACCGAAATCGGTTGACGTGAACTTGAGCTATTCGTCCATTCGTCGCACATTTAAGACGAACCACATTTCATATAAAAAAAGAATCATCAAGATCGTTTCACGCAGTCGAAAGTTCATGGTAACAAACATACAGACGAATTGATAATCCTTTTTTGAAGTCGGTTGAAAATAGAGACTATTCTAGCTTTTATAAAAGATGTGTCACTACACAATTCGAAAATGCTAATTTTACAGGAGAGCTATTTGAAAATCAAAGAAGTTGTTGAAAGTATCGAGTGTCTCCATGAAATATTCTCAGTTACATTATTAAAATGTTATTAACTGTCGAATATTATAACACATTTAACCTAAGTGGGTTATGAGTATTTTATTAATAATTAAATCTGAATCTGAATGTTTAAAGGTCGTTGTCGTTTAAATAAACAAATAAAATTTAAAATAACAGTAGTAGGTTATCTTTGAGGAATTTTTATTAGGGTAAAGGTGAATTATTATTTAGCATTAACAGTTTCAGTTAGTTCTGTTTAGCTTGGTACTCAAAAATTTATTGGTACTTTTAAAGTTTTTATACCTTACTTTTAACTCTTTTTTACAAAACACCAGGGCCCGTAGACAAGTCACTTTCGGAGATTGCTAACGCTTAAAAAATCTATGGGAACGACGTTTCATATCGAAACTTATCGAAAAATGAAACGTCATTCCCATACATTTTTAAGCGTTAGCAATCTTCGAAAGTAACTTGTCTACTGGTTCAGACTATAACAATCTACATGTCTAAGACATTTGCTTACAATTCTTACATGTTATAAACCAAAGTCCTCCACTGGATCTGTCTGTATTATAATTAGGAAGGTGTTGTGATAGCTATACGGATTGATGATTCATAGTTGGAACTGTCGGGAAATTAAGTAACTTGGCAGATTTTTGACGTGAAACTTTAGGCTCACGAGGGTAATTACGGATGAAACGCGTGCTTAGCATCACGAAGATGAGAAGCGTTTTTTATGCTAATTCATTTAAGGTTAGGTAGTTTTAATATGTACAAATAACCAGTGGCATTTTAATTTGCCATTCGTCATTTAGTAATTTGATTTATTATTTTTCAAAAAAGCCTAAAATTAAATTCTTAAGAAAACTATCTAAAATAAAACGAATCCTAAAGAAAGTAGGCAGAATTTCCCATAAAAAAAAGTTAAAAGTCCGTGCGTGCAAAAACGTATACGTGTCAGAAATGATACCTTGGTAAACTAATTTTTAAGTCTTGCTTATATTTATACAAATCTATATAAAGCTTTAGATTTCCCAGACTTTGAGGGAGGGAACAAAGAAAAATTTACATTCGGAATTTAATTATCAATAAAATTTTGTGTCGAAAATTAACACAAATAATTTATTGAAATCTCAAATGACGAATTGTAAAAAAAAAATGCCACGTGTTTTTATAGTCAATATTAGAAAATATTTCTATCTTTATATTTTATGCAAAATAGTATATGAAATTACGAGTGGCAAATTAAAATGCCACATGTTATTTGTAAATATTAAAACTACCTACCTTTCAAACGAATTAGTATAAAAAAGCTGCACATCTTCGTGGCGCTAATCACGCGTTACATTCGTAAAAATTTTACCCTCATGCGCCTAAAGAAGTTTCACTTCAATAAAATAAAAATTTTAAAAATTTCAAAATGAATTCTAGTGAATACCAATCTGATTAAATATGATTGTTGCAAGTTCCGGATCGAGAACTACGCGGGTAACAGCTAGTATACAATAAATAAAAGAACTATATTAATGTTTTAGATTCATTTTATTTTCAATAACATAAAAATGTTATGTTTTCCCATTTTATACATTTCAAAATGAATTTTGGTGGATACCAAACCAGATTAAACATAATTGTGGTAAGGTAGACTTTACTACTAGAGTACAGTTTGGCATTTCATGAAATCGAAGTCGCGGTTATCAAGAATTCTCACTTCACTTATTTCCAAATGCTGATTAACTTTGAACGAGAATAAAATCTAACTTGACAGCTGCTCGTTACAATAATCAACAAATAATTTTTTGTATTACACTTTTGGATGGATCATTCCATCGGTTATGTGATATGAAATATTTTTTATGATATCTAAAAGCATTTTTTTTATTTGTACCCTACAGTGGTTTACTTATAAAATAAGTAGTTGGTCACGTATACACCGATGATCCATCCAATAGGATTATTCTCTACAATAAATAGAACTAGCTAACTGGAATTGAAGGTCCCTTAAAAGTATGTATTTTAAAGTTAAAAGCTGTGATCAACTATACTTTTTCAATTGATAGTGTTAACGAGTTTATAATGACTGAATTTGTAAAGAATTGGACCATTTTTGATGAAATTTTTTCAAATAAATTACTGTAGATTCAAGAATGCTTTAGATTGACATTTCAATAGGGTGATACCTATTGGCAAACCTAATGTTTTTAATAGTATATACCCTCTTTGTTAGAATAATTGACCACAGCTTTATATTAGACTTATTTTATTGTTTTCATAATAGTCGACTAACTCTAAAGAGGCTTTCATAATCATAGCATGAAGTAAAGATGCACAAATCACCAATTTTTTTTTTTTACAAAAGTTAGTGAGAAGTTTTACATACAACTCTTAAGTTACAGAATATCGATAAACTGACTTTTACACTTTATTATTAAATGATTGTTAATGTCTCAATGTTCAAACATTTAATGAGATTTTGAATGTTTGAACATCAAAGACAACAGTTTAAAAACAATAGATTCTTGTACATTATAGAGCTCGATAGCTCCTTTGAAACTGTTTTATGGGAACTTAATTCCATTTAGATTTCATTAAATATTTTTAATTGGCAAACAATATCAAAATAAATAATGTATTTCCATTGAAACATATACATCGAAAGAGAACCAAACATTTGAAAATATGTGAAACGTTATTATCAATTCAATGCTCATCGCAATTTTTCTCTTTAATTAGTTATTCAACAGTAAATAGAATTATATATTTTAATATAACATCTACAGATAACTATATATGTTTTGTATGTATCTATTATTGCTTTCATTTGTCAATCATAAGTGGGTATTTTTTGAATCAAGATGAGCAGAGATTGAGAAAATTCTATTACAATAGCTTAAGATTTCAGAATCATAACTGAACAAGCGTTTCAGAGTACAGAATAGGAGGGTCAAGAAATTAGGGGGGCTAAACAATTGAAAGGTATACCGCTGCTTTGGAAGAATAGTGAGACAATTCGGAAAGTAAACTTATCAGGCATGAGGAAAATTTAGCACAGTGACATCTTGTGGTGCTACAGCGTCATTTTTCACATTGCAATACGACTTTTAGACACTAGCAAATGTAAACTATTTTAGATTCTTTGTAATAATAGTGACACCATTCTAAAAAGCTCAATTTTACAGAAGATCCGTTTGTAAAAGTAATAAAGTGATTAAGTCAACCAATAGAGTGGCATTTCGTGGTGGAATAATAGTTATTAACATAAAAAATAAAGACAGTTATAGATTCTTTGGAAGATCAGTATCATATTTAAAAAAACACAAATTTTACATATGAACAGTTTGAAAAGGAGTACTACTGCGTCATTTCCCCAAACTTTGACATATAAATAAATAATGTGTTTGAATATTTTGAAGGATTAGTGACATAATTAAGATAACAACCCATTTTCAGGATATCCATCTCAAATTTTAAATGACAATAACATTTTAAGGTACCATTGTCTCATTTTTGTCGATTTGAATATGCATTTTTGACACAAGAAAATACAGACTAAGATTCTGTTGTGCCATTATTCAATCAAAGCAGCGATATGGATATTATGATGCTATAAAATTGGACCTTGAGATTTTTCGTTAGTCTAATGAAGTATGACAGAAAGATAAGATGTAGAAGGAATGAGGAAGGAAGATTTTTTATCATTTTCGATTAATAATTATACTAAATTTATTGAACTATTATATTTTACTAACTTTGCTTTAATAAATTTTCGTTTCTAAGTACATCTGCACTCTGAAAGCGTGAAGACATGTTATTGTATTTGTATTTTGTATGTACATGTAAAACCATGTGTAGATTTTAATTTAGTAATACTACACTAAAACTGGCCATCATATAAGTATCTGCCATGTTCACCTAAATATAACTAGATAATATAATATACTTAACTAGTTTCTTATGTACAAATAATACAGTTCATTATAATTATTAGAAATTAAAATATATTTCTATCATTCTCCCCGATTGACATAACGCAAAATAATTTAACAATGTTCAATTTTGCTCACAAATTTACAATATAGTATCGTAACTGATTTGTTACATGTTTTTTTCATTTGAAACAACTCATTTAGAATATATCACCCAAAAAGCGAGTAACTATACTCACGTATCCTATATCTTATCATTTAAAAATGCAGAATATGCGAAAAACTTCAAGGAATATTTTACAAACGGCAATTGAACGTTATAGTTCACTCGCATTAAATAGGAACTATAATATTCATGCCTCCCGATACCGTCATTACAACCTATATGTACAGACGGACATCCACTGCACCGTTATAACAAATATCAATAAAATAAACTCTTTTTATTTACACTTGGTGAACTATACACAATATATCCGACACAAATCAAATAGTCATCGATGATTATTAAATTGCAATTATTTTCATCAACGTATTGACGTTGCGAGCGTAAGAACAGCGTAACGTTTTGACTTATGACTTTATTCGTCATCTAAACAGTTTAACATGACATTTTGTGATGCCAGAGCGTCATTTTTGCTGATTGGAATATGAGTTGTTAGTAAAAAATGGAACTATTATGTATTCTTGGAAGGATTAGTGAAACTTTATTAAGAAAGTAAGATTTTCTTGACATCCATTTCAAATGTAAACACGATGTCAACGATGTTTTGTGGTGCTACAGCGTCATTTTTGCCGATGAAACACACGATATATTAGATTATATATAATCTTTTAACTTGACATTTGCTCAAAAAGGTATTTAAAACACTAAAAGGTGTGTGTGTCTGTTTGTGTAAGCAATGGTCTGTTACCGTCCCACTAGTGGGCACAGGCCTCCTTGCTCAAAAGAGAGAGGCATTTTGAAGTTTATCTGGATTGTCTCAATGACGTAGATATGTCGTTCTTGCTCTCGCGGCCTCAATTTCAATTTGTGTTGTAAGTTTAAACTAGAGTTTAGAATATAGGGAGCTTAGTTACGCCACCAGTTGCGGCGTTGCGAGGAACTATACATACACACGTTAGTGCATTGCAATCTCGCCTTACAAAGTTCTATCATCTAAAATATACCTACAGAATTTTCCCCACGTGACGTTGTTCCAACAAGACACAAATGACTATACTGATCACCGCAATCATCCAACAGACTTTTCTCATGAGAATTGTATTCTTTTAAATCACTGCTGTGGTAATGTTGCGATGATTAATATATTCACTCGGAGAATTAACTAAAACCTAGTATCACAATGTCGGGCTCCACTTGTACGAAGAGCTGGATCCTTGCCGTGTAAAGGCAAACCACTCGCGGAAGCTGATTGACTACGAGATCGCATCACCTCACATTAGTTAATCGGTGTATAAACCCCACCAGTCATTGGCGTTGGCTCATTCAAACAGTGCTAAGAGATCATCAGACGAAGGCGCTCGGGGAGGATGTGACCCTGCTGATGATGACGATGAAGGCGGCGTCGCGAGCAGTTCACCGAGAGCCGGCGCGTCCAAATAGGACAGGAGTTCCATGGGATCAACATTCGTCTCTGGTAGAAGCTGCAACAATAAAAATAGATTACGTTGAAACGAGTGTTATAATGATGCGAGACAGACATATGCTGTGCCAGAGCGTCGTCACATCGTCTCTCTTCTAATTTGATTCGGCGATTCACTACCTGTCTTGCGGCGCGGCATCTATATTTAGTATACGGTGTTTTTAAAGTGAAACTTCTTTAGACGCATGAGAGTAAATATTTATATGGATGAAACGCGTGATTAGCGTCACGAAGTTGTGCTGCGTTTTTTATGCTAATTTGTCTAGTTTCAATATTTACAAATAACTCGTGGAATTTTAATTTGCCACACGCCATTTAATATGCTATAAAAAACAATATCCAAAAACAAAATTTAAATAATAATTTATAATATTGACAAAAAACATGTAGCATTTTTATTTACAATTCATCATTTGAAATTTTAGATAATTAATATTTTAATGACAATTAAATTCATTGAATTTCTTTTGTATCTTCCTTTTCCCGTCCCTCTAAGTCTCGAAAATCTAAAGCATTAGATTTGTATAAATATAAACAAGACTTTTCACTTCAGACATGTGTAATTTGTACGGGCGCACTTTTTTATGTTATGTAGGTGGATTTAGACCAAACTCATTCATCAATAGATCTTCAACACTATTTGCTATCGACTGGAAAATAAAAAAATTAAATGAAGTCACTACTGGAAGAGCTTGAAAACCTAAACTAAAGGGAACTTATACTTACATTAAGGTTATCAGTGCCCTCTCCATCAATAACTGCAGCAGGGTCGAAGTTGAGATCTGCGGGGATGTCGACGTCTGTAAGGGGGTGGTGGTCCACGGAGGGAGGTCCAGGAGTGTGGCTTGAACCTGGTGTGTGAGCTCCCCCACCCCCACCCGGCGTGTGGGCAGACCCTGGCGTGTGTGGCGTGTGAGGTGTATGTGGCATCTGTAAGAGAAGTGCCAACTTATTAACTTCCCACTATTTTGGGCACAGCTTTCCACACAATAGATAGTTTTTGAGCTTAAACCTCAAATGAAATATCAGATCTGATAAATTGATTTGTTGGTTTGCAATTTCTATAATAAAAAGTATCACAGAGATTGACAAAATATACGACCTTTTTTTATTACAAAATGACTTATTCCAGATGCAGAATGAGAAGCATAATATTTTTTTATCTATATAAATATCAGTGGACCCTCTGTATAAAGAGTCAACTCGCATATTAAACTTTTTGATATTTTGTATTTTTGATTTTTATATTATCTTAAATCATAATTTTTTAAAAAGGGTTTTTTACTTGACTGTTTATTCATAGGGTCTGTAGATACAGATATGATTAATTGGTAGCTAATACAAACCTGCTCGTTGAGACTTTTCTCCATTGCATTGAGTGGGTCCAAGGAGTTGACACTCTCGTTTAAGTGAGAAAGAGGTCCATTACCAGCGTATTCATTACTTCCTGGTCCGTTGTTCATACCGAAGTCATAGCTTTGATTACTCGAACTAGAGTTTCTACTTTGACCCCCTTGGTTATACGATGAAATCATGGAACCACTTGCAATTGTGTTCATATCTGGAGGTAAATAGGGGGAAAGGGCTTGGTTCATGTCCCAATTGTTCATAGTTGGCATGTTCATTGAACCAGGTGATACTGCTTTCCCTCTCTTTCCACTGCCATCGTTGCTATCTTCCTCTTGCTATAAAAATATTACATAGTTGAAATTATCATTGTTTATGGGAACAGAGTGATATGTATATTATGTCATTACTTTAATAAATTGAGTCTTTGTAATCTCAAAATTGTCTTTTAGTAACCTTCAAGTCTTTTAAATAACTTTCAAGAGATTTAGGTAAGTTTCTAGTCTTTTGTGTAACTTTCAAGTTTTTAAGGTAAGTTACAACATTTTTAGGTAACTTTGAAGTTTTTTAGGTAACTTTCAAGTATCTTACTCGAAAAAAAATTGTGTGGAGATGAATGTTTCTTAAATCTTAATTTGGAAATAATTTGCTTTACTGTTTTGGAAAATAATGTTTGCACTTATATCTGTTCTGTTATAGACCTTCGAATCATCCAATTTCCAAATTACCATAAAAAAACCTTTTTAGTAATTTGGCTTTTTAAGTATATGAATTTGTTAGCGATTCTCACAAAATAATTTGGACTTTGTTGTTTGTTTAAAAGAATGAAAAGAAAAAGATCACATTGAACTCACTCATCACGAGACCTTGAAACTTTTCAAAATGGGCTTAAAAAAGCAATGTAGATGGTCACTAAATGTGGATTTCTCTAGCATTAAGTACATATTTAACATTTAATTTGAGCTTTGTATTCTTCGAAGTAATAAATATAAATCCGTTTTTTTAAACAAAATATAAAAAAAAATCAATGTTTACTTAATAAATAGTCCTAATATATTAATGTAAACTAATCGTTTCAATGATTTATTAGACATACGTGTACATATATTAATTAAAAGTAATTTTTTATTTACCTTGATACCAGCGTTAGTAGAAATCTTAGTTGCTTTCCAATTTGCCCCACTATCGATGGTTACTTCATCAACGTCTGAAGTATTTAAAGTATTTAGGATACCCCACATGTACTGATCTACTTCTAGGCCTTCCAATTGCGCTGGTTTACTGTAATAAATTGAAATAATGTTATATATACAGCATATAGGAGCTCTGGACTAATTATGTAACAAAAGGTTGTTTCCGCTGTCTGTTAGCTTAGATCTTTTAAGTTATTTAAAGGGTTAATGCAGCAATAGATAGAGACATTCAAGAGGAAGGTTTATATGTATTTTACGTACATATTATAGTACAGAAAATCCGTTTTTTTTTGTAATGCGATGATGTAGCAAACCCATTTTTGTGCGCTTAAATCGCAAATGCTGGCTAAACCTTACGAGATATATAAAATGAATGTACTACGAAATTGTACACCATAAAAATATCTATAAAAAAGTCCTTGAGTGTATATACTTATCTCTAAAGGATAACCCACAGTGACCATTTTTATCTTTTACATAATACAAACAAGGAGGGTTATTTCTTCAATTAGAAGTGTATTTATCCAATTGAATATATTATATATGTTGTATATTTCATGTAAATCAAATCTAGTCTTATCAGCATTTCATTAAAATTGATATGTTAGAAGATATCAGACTTTTAAAGTTATTGTGGAAAAGTTACATAAGCATCAAATCAATATACTTAAAAATTGAATTTTATACTTGACTTTTTATACATAGAAATAAGGTAATACTTACTTGCAAACTGGACATCGCCATGATCCTCTCTCGCAATTAAGTTGCAAGTATGACTCTAAGTCGAAACACTGTATATGTTTGCATTCGTGCCCTCGCGCTGGTAATGTTATCTTCTTGAAGGTTATAGGACATTTTAATGACACCTTTAGAGCAGTTTGCTCTACACTATCTCTTTCGTTAGGCATGTTTGAATTGTTGTTAGGATTTGTAGGAGTCTGGTTGAAGTTCATTTTGATCTTTGCAATGCAATGATCCGCTGTGAGGAGACGTTTTCGAAGTAACCCTTGTAGTACACTCCTTACGCTCGGCCGATGAACAAGTTGTAGAACAAACAGATGCGACTGTAATAGATTTAAGTAATTTAATAAAATAAATACAACCATACTGATTATCACTATTTATTTGACATTTCTTTAATCTTTATGTGTTCCCTGAGTAAATTTAAAGTGTAAGGGGTCCTCTAGCTATGTGAAGCTTTAGGTAATGTTGGTTAAATTGGACGCTAGTGCCTGAACTATTTTTAGTGAAAAAAAATCTAAATGTGTTCAATCTTTTTCAGAAAATATATCTAAATGGGTTCAACTTTTATCAAATGATTTAATTTGAAAATATATATATATTTTTTTACTTTTTGGAAGTTTCTCTATGTGATTTGACCTTCTACTTAAACATAATAGCTTTTAAATATTAAAATAATTAGTAGTGTAATTTAAAGTCTTAAAGATATCACAGCCATAGTGATATTCAGCAAAGGTTCAAATTATTTTTTCCACTTGGTGACCGATTTATAGTGCTGAAGAAGAATCTAAACGAATAACATTCAATTTTATATATATAATCATACTAATCAGATTCAATTTAACAAACATTTAAACAAAAAGTATATTTTGCTATGTGAGTTTTGTTTATTCCAACTTAGCTGATACTCCTGACATTTCTTTTTCGATTTAGAAGGAAAAAACAGTAAATATAGTTAAAAACTTACACAACAGCAAGCTGAGACGGTGATCTGTATGGTATTCCTGCCAGGTTGACACACTTCTTTCAGGTACAATGGTTTGTGTGATGTTTTGTTTTCGCCTCTATCAATAATTAACGGTTGTGCGTTCACTGAGACCTGCACACTTGCTGGCCAGTTTGTATTCATTTGCCGATCTTCGTGGTGGAAGCATTTAAGTTGCAACTCCAGATCGGATCTATAAAATACAAAGTTATAGTACTTATTTAAGAACTACCCATTAAATTAAATAACTAGAAACCTTTTATCCATTTCAGTAAGTTTTTAATGCATTATTGAAACTTTAAACAAAATATATGCATATGAACTGAAATTAGTAGTAAAATAAACTTAATAGAATCATATATGTCATGTAGTGTAGTTTATACATCCAATTACTTACCTCCATATTAACGTTGAGTGGACTGTCGGTTTTAATTGGAATACATGATTGCTAACTGCTAAATTATGTTCTAATCTAAAAGGTGGTAATATAATACCATCTCTTACAGGGAATGTTAACCGGAGCTCATCATCTGGAACAAATAATTTATTTAACAAAAGTTCAAATAAAACCAAACATTCATATTAACTTAATGAAAAATTAAACTCACTTTGCATGCCTATAGGTGGTTTGAGCTCGTTAAAATGAGGTTTTACATCTGCATTAGGGCTAATGTAAGGTGGCATACTGCTTGCAGGCGTAAGAGGCGGTGTAGGGTTCCCTGGTACAGGGCTATGTTGATAACTCATGTTTGACCGCATCGCTACTTCTTGCGCAAATTGTCCCCCATATTGCCCACCGTATTGTGGATTAGCTGCTTGATGCTGCGGAAACTGATTTGTCACCCCACCATTGAAGTACTGCCCCTGATTTGAATACGGCGGAGTAGACTGTCTCATGCTGCTTCTCATTCCTGCACCAAAATTGCTACTAGGTCCAAGCGCTTGTTGCGGTGGATACTGAGCTTGGAAACCAGGTCTACCACCATACCCCGTAGGATATTGAGCAGGACCCGGTCCGAAGCTAGGTTGCCCAGTCATGTATTGGGTTTTCCTTGACCCCATGAGCATTGTCCCCGATGGGTAAGGCGCGTGCCGCCTTTGGTGATACCCCGGACCCATTTTAGCCGATCCACCCATTTGGGCGGGCCCCATTTGCGAGGACATCATGTTAGCGTGCATTCCCATGTTGGCCATCTGGGCCATTGGGTTCATACCGTTCATAGCATTCCCCATTTGACCCATGCTAGTCATTCCGTTCATGCCGCCATTGCCGCCCATTCCCATTCCTGTCATACCGGGGTTATGACTGCGCTGCTGCCCATAGCCGTTCATCGCGCTGTACTGGGGATTTCCCATAGTCATGTTGCTCTGCATCTGTAAGCAATAATTAGTGTTTATATTTTGACATATTATATAAGTATAGGGCAAATAAAGCTAAAAAGATATGGAGGATTAGATAGATAACAAAAGCAACCAAGGACCGGCTATTACGTGGACATTACGCCAAGTAGGGAATAGGATGATAGATGCTCTGGTTATTTAGTGCTGGAAGCATTTGCTAGCAATATCGAGAGCCGAATTCCGTATCAATTCTTCGATATTAGGAGAATTCGCATTCTGAAATACTTCAGTCATGTCTCGCATCCAGAACGCCATTCTATTGATAGTGTCTTGTCATCCAGGAAAAAGTGGAAGGGAACAGAGCATAGGCAAATAATCCATGCGATGGAAAGACCAAATTAAGACTTTTATTGGCAGCCTCTGTACGAGGCAATGCATGAACCCAAACAGATGCCAGTTTGTGATGATCACGTCCGTTCTGTCAAGAGCGCAATGGTTGCGAATACTAAGTATAGATAAGAATAATAGTGATATCCTGTATTGTTATATGGGATGGCATTTATTAAGGGTATTTACCTGCGAGAAGGGCTGCGAGTCCTGCATCGCAGCCGTCGTGGCCGCGGCGACCATCGCGGCGGTGGCGCCGAACTGCCCGTTCTCGCCCCCGCCGCTCATCGCGCCCGGACCGCCGGCGCACCCATAGCCGCTGAAATATTGTTTACTGTTTCATTCTACTAATTTTAAACATCTTAAACGAGTGGAAATTATGACAAATTATTAATAATGTCAGCTTAATAATTACTAAATAAAATAACACCTAAATTTCGCCTTGAATAACTTAACAATAAATAGAATGCTCACAAAGATACATTCCTATGAAATACTAGCTAATCTGGACAATTTCGTATGGTGACGTAAGAATGGAAGGATCTATTATCAAACCGAACAAAAATATCATAAAAATTTGTTCGATAACGAACATTTTTATGTATTGTACTACATACTTATTTCAGTTGTATTCGTTTAAACGTTATCCACTTAGTTAATTTTATTTCACGTACGATATGAATAGTTTCTATTCCATTGCAAGTGGCCTTGCAGAGTCTTTCATTTTACATTCCACACGTTAACGCATCGATTATTAATAAACGCAGACTCGATACTGAACCCAAATTTTATCGGCGCAAGATCTTTTTTTATTGCGCGCTGAGATTTTATTATTTTTAACAATGAGAAAAAAATCAATATGGTCGTATAGTGACGCGATGTTACCCCTGTGTTTCACTCGGGATGTGTTTGATTTTTTGTATGCCGCCGGAGTGGGAGAGCGTTTCATGTGAACTGCTTTTGGGGCGAATTCCCGAGCCTTCCCGGAGCCCTTCCTAATAATTCCCATTCGACAAATGCCCGACAAACACTCGCACGGGCTCATTGTTATGTGCTTCTGTAGTAGTGCAACAATGTGTGACTATTGTATTACGGCTTGTTTTTAATGCATTCAAAACTCACACACAAAAACAATATGGGAACTAAATTAAGTGGACTCGCAAGAAGTTGATTAAAATTCACGCTAAGCAAAACAAATAACTATTAACGTCAACAAACTGTTAAATTTCGTACAATGGTAAAACGTTGTAATTTGTTAGTTTTTAAACGATAATGCTTTTGAATACTCGTAAATAAATAGCTTAACAGACACTTAGTAGCGTCGACAGCCAATAAACACAAGTCAACAGCGCTCAACTCGTCGCGCTATACAATACATCCACACAGCAGATGATTTACAAGGGTCCTTTCTTAGGTAAACTCAGCCCGACCTACACTTCTTTTTATAGAATTGTCTGAGATTTTTTCCTTTTGCCGATCACACAGTATAGCCGACAAAAAATCAAGAGTGTTCTGCATCCTGGTTTTTTTTTATAAAAGAGGTACCACATCCGAATAATCACTTACGCCCCGTTCAAAATATTTGGGTTTTCAAAGCGGCCGGTCGGTTATGGCATTTCTTTTGAGACAATTCGTGGAATATGCCTCTACAAAGGCTTTCAACAAAGTAGGTACGTGTGCAACCGACGAAATGTCTACGTTTTCCTGTAGATAACAGATCCATTTTAACTTCGATAAGAACGTTCAATTACTATAGCAACACAATTCAATTTTAAAGAAGAGGACATTTTGTGGTGCCCCTGCGACTGTTTTGGCGATTTGAATATGACTTTTCTGATCCAAAAAATGTACATTATTCTGGTTATTTAGAAGAACAATAACACAATTGAATAAAGCTAAATTTTGGTGAGCTTTCTAAATATCAAATCAAACAGCAATCTATAGAGTAACAGCGTCACTTTTGCAGATTTGAGGATGAGTTATTCACACAGGAAAATATTAGACTATTCTGTATTCTTTGGAAGAATAGTGACACAAGTCAAAACGCTAATTATAAAATGCTTAAATCAACTTGTTTTCTGGAGCCATAGCATCATTTTAGCCAATTTGCATATGAGTTTTTGATACAAAATCATATATATTTTTCTGGATAATTGGGAGGGGGGATTTTTTTTACAAAATTTTTGGGTCATTGTATTACATGACCATCTCTTGCAGGGGAGATTTGTATATAGGAATTAAACGCGAATCGTCCGAATAAATCATAATGAATGACTATGAATTTATTTTGAGAAGCTGGAAGGTGTTTGGCATACTATTGAGAGATGGGCGAGTAACGTGTTGGTATTTTGATACATAGGCTGCTGTTAATTTTAGATTGTTGCGCAGACGTGGTGAATTCTTAGCTAATTGGCAGGAGCGATAATCACGTGTTGAAATCAATTTAAAAAAGATTATTTGGTACTGCACAAATTCAATTTATACGTAGTATATAACAGAAATAATAACTATAATTACTGTACGATGTTTTATTATTTTAAACACTCATTCATCATCTCTATCTCATATTCGACAAAAGCTTGCAACAAATAGGGTGTTTTCTTTTCGTTTTTGAGCATAATTAATTGATTTGTTTTGTTGTGTCTTCATTACTATTAAAGAAAAAAACTGCACCGTTATAAAATGGTTATATGATGTAATATTACATTTATGCGACTGTATGCTAATAGTCCAATGGGTGATTCTCATTGTAAATTCATCATTGTGCCTTCAGGAGGAGGAAAACGTGAGGAAACCTGGAGCAATTCTGGTATATGTGTAGCTTAGCAACTTAGTGGAGTAAGGTGGTAGGGCTATGCTCTAAAAACTCTCTTTCCTATGAGTGAGGAGGCCTGAGCCCAGCAGTGAGATGTTAAAAAGCTGCTACTTACTTTTAACAACACTTATTATATAAAATCCTAACAAAACTTTAGAATGTACTCATCCTATAGTACCTTACTAAATTTAGTTATCCTTTAGTATTTTATCGCGTGTTTAAAGCTTAATTGATACATGTTAACAATTTGTTTTTAAACTTCGACTCGGGTGTTAAATAACGTATTAATAACTATAAGTCTGGTATAGATTATTATCGATGTAGCGTGAAGCCGTGGCGTGTTTCACCCCTAAGTTAGACGACAGTTGGTCACCCCCTATTGAATGCTACTTGAAAATTGTGGCTTGTGCGCACATTGCAAGCATGTAATGAAATTATTTTATAATATTCAATCTAAATGTCAATATTTTAAAATAAAATTTCAATATATTTGTTAATAACGTAACTTGAATATATTTATTTTCAAGTGCAAAAGGAACTGAAACGCTCGGTTTTTTTACCTTTTTTAGCTGTTTTTCGGCCAATTTAATTAATTATAATTGTTTTACGATTGTTTCATTATGTTCGCTTTGTTCTTGATTCCGTGGTAATCAGTTTTTAGTGAAAGTCTACATCGCGAAAGGAATATATATACTGAATTACAAAGTCGTTGGCCGAACAGCTTTTCGCTTTCGCATATCACATTCCTGTGTGAATATGAGAACACCCGAACTTAGTGAGCGTCTACATTGCGATAGGCGTAACTATGCCAAATTTCGAGTCAATCGGACCAATAGCTTCTACTACTAGTTTTTACTATGTATCCCGTTCTTAGTGATGTAATGTATTATTAGCCTCGCAGTTTTCACTTGTCTCGTCTGATTTAAAGTTCACTTTTATTATCGTATTAAACATTTCGTAAGATAGCTTATTAAATGAACGATACATTTAAAGGTTATTGGAGTTATTGCATCGATTTTTATCTGTCTGTCTTCAATTGACGCCTGTGTCGGGAGAGCGAATGAATCATGCTTCAAGGAGCAAATTCCGGGGGTTACAAATGGAGGCGAGCGTTCTGGGGTGAACACGACACAATGAGCGGGAAGGGTCGACTGGCCCGCTTAGGGTAAGTGGGCCCGTTCACGTCAATTTGGGGCTTTATTACGACGTTGCGATAACAATTTGCTTCACTATTCCATGTAAAATAAAATAAAAAACAAAATTTGATAAGATTTACTCATATTATCGTAATTTTAAATCTTCCCGAACGATGGAAAGTAAACCAGCGAAATATTGTTTTAAGCATAACACAGCTAAAGTCATTCTGTTTAGCAACCAAATATAGTATTTAAAATTGATAACTCTAGTTGATAAATACAAAATTTTTAAGGTTTTTTTGTGGTTTTGGTTTACTGTTTGTTTTCCAACGTCAATTTTGTGAATCTGAGTTTTTATACTGTTTTTGTTCCATATTGCATCTTTTCTCTGATTTTAATGTAATTAAAAAAAAGTGTCGTAACCAACGTTTGATTTGTTCGTGTTTAATTCGTTAAAATCGTTAGTAATTTACTCGCTATTGCATGCGTAAATATACCCCATTTTTCGGGAAAATAACATCGTGTATGGATTTTTATTTCATTTTTTTTATTTATGTTCCGACTTACGATCTTATTGAAGTTAAGTGACGATACATACGTTTCTAAATCACGATTTTTATCATATATTATTAGTATATCCGCAGATTTTATAACCGAAAATTAACAGCTCCTTTCCCAAGTCTACAGTGTACATTAAACATTCTGACGATTCATGTATCCCAAGTTATCAGTATACATTTAAAATAATAGTTCAACATTCGTTACAGTTACGTGGGCATTTGAGTTTGCTTCGTGTAACTTTCAATGAAAGTCGATTCGTTCTAATTTCATTTATTAGATAAAAATTAAATAACAAATATGAAAAGGCAGTAAAATTGGTTTAATGAGCCTTTAACTATTCGATGCGCTCAGTGTGTTAATGTATTGTTTGTTTGTGTTTATTGTAGGAGCTAAAGTGCAGTCACCGCTTGCATTCCCATCGTGCGCTAGTGTGAGTTACCTGCTAATGTGTGCGTGAGTCTTTCGCTGTGTGCGGGGCACTTCGCTCGTGTGCGAGTGAACGTTTGTGCGTGTGAATGGAGGAGCACATTTTCATTTCTTTCATTATTATTGCAGCGATGTGCATCGCTTTACATCGTTACATTTAAATCTTGTAAACCCCTCCGTTTATAAACAGATTCATTAATTAATTAAACCAATTAAAAATGTCTCATACAATATTTATGCACAGCTGCCACATTTTACGTAGACGTTATTTTTGATTTTATTGCTTGTTAACTACGATAAGGTGAGCAATGGTAAGCGAGTCACGTTTCAGCGTTTTGTTCAAATGTAAACAAACTTGTTCCGGATAAGATAAAACATTCTATGTACCTGGAATATACGCGGCTTCGATGTCGATAAATTTTAATAAACAAAAATCTGATAACAATTAATTATTTGCGTTGCTATATAATGGCAAAAGGATTTAACTTTTTGTAACTATATAAAGTTAAAGCGGCAATTTAAGTATTATTTTATTTAGAAATAATTATGTTATGGGCTGTGTAAGGAAAAAAAATTGCTGTACAATACTCACCTTGGCGCGTTGACCCTGTAGCCTATGGTATCTTGCAAAATATAATGTTTTTCAGTATCGGGAGCGTGTGCTCCCGCGTAGCTTATGTTTGCTCCCGCGTATCCTGCCGTATTACCAGAGTTCGCCGTCCTGTCGATTCAACACACCTCCTGAAACACGATGCACCTCATTGTAGACAACCTTCAAGGAGCTACAATAGCAACCAAAAATCCAATTTCTCTTGTGCATTCGTGTCACTTGCGTGCTCTATAGTATTGTTATCGTTTGACAGCTGTTTCAGACAATTTCAACGTTGTAACGTCAACAATCCACTAAACGTTTCGTCGTGGCTCGATCACAAAAAATGCAACGTCACAAGTTTATGTAAGGCGCTACTAGAATATTTATTCAACTCGGAAGGTTAAACGAATAAAAAATTTATTCCGATTTTTATATCGACATACGATAAGTGTCTAATGCAATATATTTTATTATTTATATTTCATTAATATTCGCTACAGAGGCGAGCGTGTCGAACGCGAAGTTACTTCGCGGCAGAAATGAATTTTGCGTAGCCAGATCCTACGAGTGAACGTAGCGCTATTAATTTACATTGAAATTTATTTATATTATTAAATTGATTTTTTTTTAACGTAGCATAATTTTAATAATTATTTTTTCATGGGTATCAATTCACACACCTTATAATTTAATTCACTTTAAATCCTTTTAAGTCATGGGCACTTATAATTTTTTCCACATCCGGTCTCCTTTGAAAATCCAACAACACTTTGCAATCCTGGGGGTGGCCACTGCACTGTTTTTTTTTTGTTTAGAAAATTCAATTGTCACTGCACAGTTCGAGGGCGCATCCAAATCCAATCAGTCACTGTTTAATAAATTATTTGATCGTTCACAAACGAATCCGAGTTCGCATTCAACATGATAGACGTGTTGCACGAGTGCCGACGCCGACGTCACTGACGCCTAACAACCACACGTTCGACCGTCAAAGGTAACACTGGCTGGCGAACCGGCGACGGTGAGTGAGAGGTTGCGCCGGGGGGGGTTTCCACCCCGCGCGGTGTTGCCAGCTCGCGGCGATAAAGTGGCGCACCCCCGCGTCCCCCCGCCGTACGACGTCTCGGCATTCCGTACTCGGCCGAGCTCGGGCGCCATCGTCATCAAGTAGACTCCCTGCCCCACCCCGCGTACTCGACGTTTCATTTCACGTAACGGTCCTCAATCGAGCGCGATACTGCAAGCGTGATAGTCGCACTAATCATGCGCTAAATGATTTATGTATCAGTATTTGGATTTGATTTTCGACACGGCATATTTAGAAATTTGTCAGGGTCTAGACAGGCTTCGGCCGTGACTCATCATGACCCCAGTAGCAAAATTCTCAATCGATTGGGCCTGAGTCCCAACATGACAGTTAGAGAGATGTATCAACAACATTGTCTGAATAAGAGGCTAGTTACATCATTGGTCTAGTAAGGAGGCCTGTGCCCAGCCGTGGGACGTTAATGAACTGTTTACCTAGTCAGGCTACCAACATAGTCGTGCAAAGTATAACTTTGTATTCCGGTACAATGTAGAAACCAGTTTAGCGCTTCTATATTAGACTATCATCACTTACCTGTCAGCAATAAACAAATTGATGTAGAACTACCAAGTTTACTACTTAGACTATGAATATCCCACAGCTGGGAATAGACCTCCTCACTCGTAGGAGATGGTTTTAAACCCCCATTTTCCACATTACGGTGAATGTTAAACATTATCGAGTAACGCAAATAACTGGTAAATGAGGATTTATAAATTATTGTTGTTATTATATAACTGAGCAAGCGAGTTATATAATAAAAGTACGTTTAATGAGCCATTATAAATCGCAGAGTTTGTGGGCAGATCGATTCCATCAAAGGAATACCGGCAAGAAACACTAATTACTGTTTGACAACAATTTTTATAATGACACTGGTTTCAAATGGTAGCCTTTTTATCATTGAAATATATAAACGACCCCTACGTATAATAAGCTAAGTGTGAAATCATAATTTTGTAAGACATTGTTTCAAAGATACAATACTTATTACTGTACTAATGATATGTTTTTTTAAATCATGTAACCACGAGTTGATTTTTCCTACATTTGTTCTTGTTAGGGCCATCGATATATAGATCTTGCTAAGTTTACAATGACGTGATACAAAATAAGTTTTTTTAAAGATAACTCCATTGGTATTCGTCTGCGACTGTGTTGGGGCATAATAATTAACAGCGATAAACAATGGGCATGTTGTCCTCTGGTCACTACCTGCGCATTACTACAGAGGACGAGTGACTCGTCCTGCGATGTCCTTGCCAGGCAGTCATCGCTGAATGCATTTTGCACACATGTTTAAACGACGCTTGATTTATCGTTGATTGTCCACATATTTCTATTTCTTTTGAATTAATTTATTTATATTTTGACGATTCATCTATATACAAAGATTATTTTCATTCATTTTCTCTTAAGTGATGAAGAAGAAGTTGCGCAGGTCTACTATTTGGTAAATAAATGATTTCAAAGTTTGTTATTTCAATTTACATATGAAAATGTATACGTTACTTGTATAAAAAAGCTTTGTTTTGGTTTGTCTCTAAAACCTTTTAACTCTAAACCGGCTGATACGTTTTTGATGGGACTTTCATTGGTTTAAAGAGGAATTTAAGCTACTTTTATTTAACAGCTAATTTTCTCTATAATAATACAGATATTATGTAACGTACCTTTGAGTAAAGTCTGCTAACATCAACTTATAGAGTCAAAGAGTTAAAGTCGAATATATACTGCGAAATTTTATTTAGTTTCTAAAAAAATGAGATCTTGGGAACCAGATATTTTGACTAACCTTAAACTTTTGCCACTTAAGCTTGTATTGGCTTAAAAGGGCGTTGCGTCAGCTTAAATGTTCCAGTCGCTGATGTTATAATTTAATGAATATAGAGCAAAGAAAAATATGCTGTATTTCCTGTTATTAACCTGGTTTTAATGAAGTTTTCACTGTGTGTGTTATAACCACACATTTTTTTCTATATTGAAAAGTTGTTAATCCTTTTTGTTGAATTTCTGTATTGCTACCAATAAAAACGTGGTTAAGCCATAGCAATAAGTTATTATTGAATTGAAATAACCCATTAATATTCACTTTAAGCTGGTTATGCGTGCGTGTGAACCGAACAAACGATGAAATCGTTTATTGATACGCTGTAATTTTCGTCCGGCAGCCCGCAACCGACTGGAAAGTCAGGAAAGCGAGGCGCACGCGCATTTGTCCGCGTTCCGATGCGCCTCCCCGCACATAATCCAAATCGTAAACAAATCTCTATTACTGATATCTATTAATCGACATTAAAACATGGTCCTTTTTGATTTTATTATGCCTTATTTGTGAAAATGGAATATGACTTGGCACAATACATAAGTTTTCTTTTTAACGCCAGGACTAGTACCGGTTAAAACCCGTGATGCTCCCTGCGGACATCATTAGGTCAGATTCCGAGAATGATGATCGTGTGATCCTCGCCACCGAAAGCTGGCGAGGAGCATGTTACTCTTACATCTCCAAGGAATTTCCAGCAGCCCATTAACGTCCCACTGCTGGGCATAGGCCTCCTCACTCATATGAGAGAGGATTTTTAGAGCATTGACCCACCACCGTGCTCCACTGCGGATTGACAGGCACAGTTCACAAGTGTACTCTCTATTCATTCACTTTCATAGTCTGACGGGACTCCGGAGAGAGATCAGGTGCAGGACTGACGGCTTGACGTGTTCTCCGAGGCACGGTCACACCGCCAAATTTTTTACCAACTTTGGACAAATATTGAGGAAATCTTAATAGAAAACTCAATATCGATTACGAATTGGCCCGACCCAGGACTCGAACCCAGGACCTCACGTCTGTAGTCGAACATGCTAACCACTAGTCCAATGAGGCGGCAAACACTGGGAGTTCCCTATATCGTGAGCTTGCTGTCACCACCTGAAGTGGGGGATGAAGGCGAAGATGACGATAATGCCGTGGCGATACCCGGAATTCACATCCAACGGACATGATCTGGATCATCGGACAAATTACCGGGCATTAAACGGATGCCTAAGGAAAGTCTCGCGGGCAAGGAGGCACTGGCTCGAGGCCAGTATTCCTCAGTTTGGCTGACAAGAATGGTGGCCCCCGATAGCCGATCAAGTGGGTCAAACCTCGTGGGTTTCAGAACCTTTTTCTCTTCCGTAGCACTTCTTCGCTGCTTCTCCGCTAATTCGTTTTGTCATTCCTTTTCACAATAGAACTCCATCGTCTTCTAGGCCTACTCGCTCACCACCATAGTTCTCGTCACAGAAGACAAGATGAGATCGTTACCAAAAACCCTTACATGTACAGCGCGAGGATCCATATTTCTATTTTGTAGATTATATAACAACGCATAAGAATATATATAACGCATAGAGCAACGCGGAATAGTATCCTGGAAACGGTTTGTCACAATACAACTAACCCCATATGTGCTTATTGGCTATCTGTTCATAAAAACAGAAATAAAAAGTAACTGTAGCGTATTTCTTCCCTGTTTCTTAAATGTTAATTAGAACTAAGTATTTTAATTTTAGATTTTAGTTTACTTTATTAATTTTATTTTATTTTATTGTAAAATTTTACTGGGTGTACTGCCTTTGAATAAACTTATTATTATTATTATTATTATTATTATTATTATTATAACGTGAAATTACGTTTTCTGTTAAATGGCTTAAAGTCCAACTAAATCATCAAACTACAAGATCATTAATAATGACAGACATTGTAATCTATAAAACTGATTTAAAACAGAAAATTCTGTTTGGTGACCTTAATAAACCGTTAATCGATTGTTTTGTTCTTTGATTAAAGATACATTTTTTTAAATAATTTATTGAAGATTTCTGCATATTAAAAACGACTAGGAATTAGGCCGACTATTAAATCGAATCAAACGAAACTTTAATCCACTTTCATCCAATACAATCATTTAATCTTGTTATTTCCAAAATACTGCTGATTAACATCAATGGGGTATTAACAATCAAAGTAAAGCCAGTCACTGACTGACTCTTGCATTTTAGACTGTATTGTCACTTACCATCGGGTGAGATCATAGTCAAGCAGTGACCTTTTACCAATATATGCGGCCACTAAGTACATACTCGTATTTCCTAATATTTCCACAGGATCACGAACATGTGTGGCGATGAGGGGAATAGCTAGTGTTTTTTTATTGCTGCCAGATTAGCGCTTGACTGTAACCTCTCATGATACAGTCTAAGATGGATGAGTGTTAATCTTCGAGGAGGTAATTTACCTCATACGGTTTATACACAGCAACGTACTTTGCTGGTAGGGTGGTAAGTAGCCACGAACGAAGCCCCATCTGATGCAATAAAAATTATAGAAGGCAGTTCACTAAAATAGCGAAGCAACTACTTGAACCATCGCTCCAGAGAGCCCATTTTTCCACGGGTTCGGGAACTACGTGTGACTCTGTGGAGAACAGCTTTGTTTCTACGTTACTGCAGCGCAGAATACCCGCTTGAAACCAATTGAATCTTCCGTATCCTGAACTAGGACACCAGAGGTTCGATGAGAAAATTCTCTCTGGAACACCAGCTATCATGAGCAATCAAAGGGTCAAAAGTATGTCCTACAGGCAGTGGCGACCTTTGTCACGGCTTCCCTATCCCTCTCTGAAGACGGGAACAGCTAGTGAAATATAATTAAGCGCAAAAATAAAATATACACATTATGATTCGCCGCAATTTACTTTAAAACGTGTATGTATGTACTAGTAACTTCCTCGTATTAAGTATGTTGAAATCTTATCAGAAACGATGTTAAATCGTATCTGATAATGACTTATCCAAATAAAAAGCACGTAATGTATTTTTGTACCTATAGTTACCTTATGGCCATGAATGCGAAACTGCTATACGTGATAATGTAATAATTATGTATAACTGTCGGACTGTCGGTAGATAACTTTCGGAATATATCTGAAATTATCTACTACGTTTCGTTTTTTTCATTGTTACACAATCTCATGTAAGTACAATGTAATAACATTAGTACTGATTTATGTTTTCAAATAAACAATAGGTTCTCTGTACATTGAATTATATATAATTTTATACCAGAATTTGAGATAGAATAGATGTTGTCCTAGTGGTGTAACGTTTTGAATCCAACCCTGGGCAGGAACCAGTTACTTTCTTAAAAAAAAAGAAACTTGTGTACTTGATTATTCTTTCCAATTCGTCGTTGTGTTATTTGGTGAAGAAAAACATCGTCAAGGAACCTATATAAAAGTAAAGTAAGTAGCAGCCTATTAACGTCCCACTGGGCACAGGCCTCCTCACTCCGAGGAGCGAGGGTTTTTAGAGACCCACCACGCTGCTCCATTGCGGATTGGCAGGCATAGTACAAAAGTACACTCTCTATTCCTTCACCCTCATAGTCCGATGTAACGGGAATCCGACACGACCGGAGAGAAATCAGGCGCAGGACCGACGGCTTAACGTGCTCTCCGAGGCACGGGGGTGGAACACACCGCCAACTTTCCAACTTCGGGCAAATATTGAGAAATTCTTAATAGATTACTCAATATTGAATTGAACCGACCCGGGACTCGAACCCAGGACCTCATGTTCCAGTTCCTGCATAGCTGGTGGTAATTCTGAGCCATGCTGGATGGTTCCAGCAAGAGTAATTCTGAGCTATGTGTAGCTTTCTGACCCGCAGTGGAGCAGCATGATGGGCCTGTGTCCTAAAAACCCTATCACCTATGAGTAAGGAGGCCTGTGCCCAGCAGTGAATGAGAGCGCGCGTACAAAGTGCACATGTCAGAAGTGAAACTGAACAAGATTTAGAGGGAGGGAAAAAGGAAGATATGTTCGGAATCTACTTGTCATTAAAATTGTCGAAAACGAATATAAATAATTTATTGAAATCTCAAATGACAAATTTTAAATAAAAATGCCAAGTGTAAATATTAGAAATTTTGTCTTTAAATTTAAAATTTAGAAAGGAGAAATTATGAAATTTTATATTTTATGAAAGTTAGTAAATTAAATTATTAAAGAGTGGCAAATTAAAATGCCAAATGTTTTTGTAAATATTAAAACTATCTAACCTTCACACGAATTAGCATAAAAGACGCTGCATAGCTTCGTGACGTGTTTCAACCGTAAAAATTTTGCCCTGAGGCGCCTAAAGAAGTTTCACTTCAAAAAATCTAGTTATGTTCATTACAACCTTAGAAAACATCCAGCCGATATAAAAATCATGCTCTGGACTAAATGATTATCGGCCAAAAAACGCATTCATTAAATAACGGTTAAATTTGGATATTTTTAGTGTCAAGGGTGACATGTATTTATAATTTTGCAAATATTAGCATCGACTCCTGTAACTGAAACAATATTAGTAAGTTATGAAAAAAAGTAATTATTTATCATGGGCCTGAAAATGTTGCAATAAATTTTCAAAATATTTTCATTATCGTGTTTCCGAAATCGGATTTTTGTTTATCCGACTTTTCCTAGTAAAAACTATAGTAAGATAAAAGAGATAACCATATTTCACGATCAAAGTGTGGAGAGGTAATAATTAAAAAGTTAGTTTTTCCTCACGGACACAGTTATAAATCACAGTCGGTGTGTTTATTTTACGATCGAGCTATAATCGTCAACTCGGCGGTTTTGCAACGCGACGCCCGCCCGAGATGCGCAGGAGTCGTAAAGAGCGGATATAGTCCAATATGCATGCATCAGCTATTTTTAGAGCTGATTGGGGTTGACAGTTTCGCCAAATACTGGCTTTATTAAAAATACATATAACAACATTATTTATATCAGTATAATTTTCCACCTAAGCATAGTAGAGCATATTAAGAATGCGTGTATCGTCTGACTTAATCCCACATCAGCTTGATGGGTAATTCTAAAATATTTTGACGGCTGGCGTAGTGGTGTTAGCAGAGGCCTCGGGTTCAAATTCTGGACTAGTGGGAGCCTTCGTCCGTGGCTAATAATCACCCTACCAAACATGTACCGCCAAACAAGAGATTTGTGTTCCAGTACGACGCTGAATAGAAACTCTAAAAGGTAGATTGCCTCTTTCCACTTACCATCAGATGTTTTTTTTTCGCTGGGAATTGCTTTATGCACGCCGAATGAAGATTAAACTTACATCTGAGAGTGTGGGACTCGCTGGTTGTACCAGGATACCCACTGAAACCCAGCGGAACCCTATTCATCCAGGTGTTGGGGTCCAGAGAACCCGACTTAAGGGTTTAGTTGAGGGAGAGCAGGCGAGCAAAATTCCTCCTGGCGTCCCCCTTCCTCCGGCGAGAGGGAGTAGCGTCTGCCATGAGTTCGCATTGCCTCGTTGGTCTAGTGGTTAGCATGTTCGACTACAGACATGAGGTCCTTGGTTGGCCCCGGGTCTGGCCAATTCAAAAATCAATATTGAGTTTTCTATTAAGAAAAAAAAAGATTTTTCTGGAGTGACAAAATTAGATAAGATTAAGAATGAGTATATTAGAGGAAGTGTGAATGTAGCACCAGTGACCGAGAAGTTAAGGAGTGGAAGGTTAGCCTGGTATGGACAGTGAGAAGGGAGGATAGCCATGTATGCAAGAGGGTCCTAAATATGATGGTAAGCGGCAGGGCCGGGAGAGGGCGACCAGAAAAAGTGTGGATGAATTGTGTGAAAGAGGATATATGTATAAAGGGTGTGAATGTAGCAATGATTGCGGATAGAGTGAAGTGGCGAAAGGAAACATGCTGTGCCGATCGCACCTAGTGGGATAAGGGCAAGAAAAACAACAACATTAAGATTTTCTCAAAATTTTCCCGAAGTTGGGAATTTGGCGGTATGATCCACCCCCGTGCCTCGGAAAGCACGCTAAGCCGTCGGTTCTGCGCCCGATCTCTCTTCGATCGTGTCGGATTCCTGTCGCATCGGACTATGAGAGTGAAGAAATAACGAGTGCACTTGTGTACTATGCCTGCCAATCCGCACTGGAGCAGTGTGATAGGTCTATGCTCTAAAACCCTCTTTTATATGAGTGAAGAGTACTGGGACGTGAATGGGCTACTATTTACCTTACCAAGAGTACTCTAAACCGACTAACTTGTATTAAAGGAATATAGGAATGAGGCGTGATGATATGTAGGAAGCCGTGATGGATTGGTAGAGACAGTAAAGCCTGTAGGTAGTATTATAAATATGATACGAGCGTTATTATTTTAATTGATTAGGACATTTATAAGTATAGATAAGGCAGTGTGGCAAGTGGGTATGTCGGCATCGCAAGCGGTTACATACGCGCATAAGGGAGGTGCAAACCTGTTCTGCGCTTCGCTCGGAAAATATGTCGCCAATCGCGCGTGGCAACCGGCTTGTTTCCATCACATTACATTACAGCGATTTATTTGTATTTTTTCGCAATCTCTTTGCCTGTGTGGGTAGGCGTGAACTGAATTTTTTCGCATATTAAATGTACGTAGTGCAAAGTTTCCATCACATCTATATCTTGTATCTAGTTCATAAAAGTTCACTCATTTTGATCTGTTTAGAATCACTCGTTTTGAAACCATTTGAGGAACATCAATTCTCGCAGTACCGTCCCAATATTTGTTTGATAACATCTTATATATCACAACTTTTAACACAAGAAATAAAAACAAAATTGTAATGCCATATTTTAGAGTGAAGGAGGTCCAGAAATCATTAGTCGGGTTGCACATACGCATTTTTAATAAGATATCCGAATCATTTTTGAGGTTGCCTCCACAATTCACTTCTCACTTCAACCGATGGTCGTCGACTGTTGGACATAGGTCTCACCTAATGATGCTTATATGCCCGTTCTTGTGCCGTCTGGCTCCAGCGGCTACCGGCGACCCTCCTCATGTCGTCGGTCTACCTTGTAAAGGGTCTGCCTACACCGCGCCTTCCAGTGCGGATTCGCCATTCCAGCACATATGAACCCCAACGTCCATCAGTTCATCGGACTATGTGCCCCGCCCATTGCCACTTCAGCTTCGTGATTCTTAGGGCTATGGCAGTGACTTTGGTTCTTCTACGGATTTCCTCATTTTTGATTTAATCGCGTAAAGAAACTCCAAGCATAGCCCTCTCCATAGCACGCTGTGTGACTTTGAGCTTCCTAATGAGGCCATAGTCAGCGATCACGTTTCTGACCCGTAGGTGATGACTGGCAACACGCACTGTTCAAAGACATATAGTTTTAAGAAATATGTTAAAAACGTCCTATTACTAAAGGAATATTATAATGTTGAAGATTATTTACCCGACAAAGATTCGGATTTCGGTTTCTAATGTGGCCTGTCTTGTATATATAATATTCACTTAAGCTGCATTGTCCTTTTTATAAGGTGGTAGTCTTACAAAATATTTCAACTATTAATATTTATTGGCAGTACACATTAATATTAATTTGCACGTTAGTGTAAACCAAACAATATCCTTCGTATGTTTACTCCAACATATTTGATATTGTCGAGATAATCTGTGCCATTGTTACACCTGAAAGCCATTAAATAAAATAAGAAGAACGAGAAGAAGAACCATTGTTATATGTTTCAGTAAACCGTTTTCTAGTTAAAGATACCAAAAGATTTAGGTTATAAATAAGGGCAACGCCAATTTATCTTACATTTTCAGTAACCACTTGATACATTAGTTGGTGTTTTGGTGCGGTGAATGCTCTCGCACACAATGTTTATAAACAAACGACTATGTAGGCAGATTGTTAACTAATTTATAAATTGTATTCGTCTATTTTTATATAAATGTCTCTTATAAACCGTTTTGATATATGCCACAAATTGGTTTATATTATAATAAACAATGTTAACTTTTTTTTTGTAACATTAATACAATTACTATACATAGGTATAGACTTAAAGCTATGAAAATTTATTACTTCGAATTCATATGATATATATCTGTCAGAGAATAAGAGAAAAAGAAAGCATAAGGTTCTCAATCAACATCGTCATTAGTGGCATCCATAATTCCATCTCCATACTGTGGGCTTTGGTGGGTATTGTTGGTGCAATCAAACACTTTATTAATTAACTCAGATTATAATGTCCAACCACTTAATGTTCCCGATAACAATTTTCATAAAACCATTAACAATGATAGATAGGAACGCGACGGACCGAGGCGGACCGTCACCCAAGAATTGCCGAGAGACACGCGCCGGATTGTAACTATTGACTCTGCCCCACGCCGATGGAAAGATGGCGCCAACGTTCCACTTACTATTGCACTCCGACATATAAATACTTGATGTATTTATATGTAGAAAGACGATAGTAACCAAAAAACGCTTCCAGAAGGGATAATCATACGGGTGTCTCTTGAAAAAACATATTTTTTAAAATATTTATTACAAACATAATTATTAAATAAATAGTTAATAATTTTAGTAAGTCCCACCTTAATTACCATATATGTATATGAAAAAAATCTAAATTACAATTAATGTAAACCTTAATTGTTATTGTGAATGCGCTTAAATGGATTGCTAGCATTCAAAACGTTTCTTTTTAAATAAAAAAATATAAATTCAACACTTAATTGGCGCGAACTCTCGCAAAGATGACGCGAAACAATGATGCGCGTGAAAGGGTTAAGTGTTTTACGAAAATAAAGGCTACAAAACGGGCACAATGACTCAGATGGAATTCAGCGGTGTCCGCCATACTGAGCTTCGTCGGAATCAGAAATACAATCCTAATTATAATCGCACGCATCCGTACAGCACCTCAACTCATACGATCGCCAACGCTTCAACTAAACCGCATCGAGAACGAATCTGAAACATTTTACAGAAGTATTTTGTGTAATAACATAGATATAGTCAGTTACTTGAGTGTCTCCCATTTTGCCTTCACCGCAATACTCATCTTCCTTCTTTTTTTTAATTTGTGTCAAATCTTACCTTATCTTGGCTGTAATCTCACCTGATGTTATAAGATGATACAATGTAATATATATCTTATGGTTTCTACACAGGAGCAACGCAAACATTTTGCTTGGCACCTTTGCTTATAGGGTAGTGATTACCCACTTCCAAAGCTTCCCACAAGTTCAGAATGAGATAATTTAGTATATACAGTTTTCTAAGTTTGCGCTTCCGGAAAACAAGCCCAGGGTCTCTGCTAGCGATTTCTATTGCACCATTTCATGAGCTGTCTTTCTCGTCTCTACTGTCTGCTGTTTGTACCTTAATCACCTGTATATCTGAGAGTACGCATTGACTTCCTTAATCATTTTCATAACCCTCCTCCTGGTTTTTTTCTTCAAAAACGATTTCTATTCAACCTGATCTTTGGAACTCATAACCTTTTAATATAATGATTAACGAAATTATCAAAAGGTTGCTGTTCTTTATGACTATTGAATTATAAAGAGTGCTATTTATATGTCTTAGCTTACGAACATCCCTCTCCATTTTTTCTTTATATATTTTTTTAACAGTTAGGATGACCTGGAAGAGATTTCAGTTTTGATGGTAAGACTGTTAATCGTGCTCCTAAATATATGTCTTCTCTGTCTTATGTATTGGATAAACAATAAAGAGTATTGTATTGAATTGTCAGTCACAGACTGCAACTCAGTAAAGACCTGGCTCCAGCAGGGATTTACCACGTACAAAATAACAGCGTATGAGAGCGAGGGAATCTGAAGCCCTGGGAATTTTGGGTATCCAGGTCAGGAGTGTCACGTCTTCATAGAACTGAGCTTTCTATACTGAGAATTTCCGTTCTTAGACAAGACCAGAATTAATAACAGCAATATTGAATCGCTGCGTTTCTTTTGGTAAATGAGCTGAAAGCGGAGGGACTGAGTGTTAGTATCAGTTGCCATTTGTAATTGGACTGGCTTCACCAATTGATGTACATCTTACAGAATAACAGTGACGATTCTTAACATTATTCTACTGCGTCTGGTTGTGTAAATGAGGGCAGCAGACGCCCAAGGGGCTGGGTGTTTAAGTCTTTCTTTAATTACAACTCGTCGTTAAACTGGATCGACCAGGGAAGTTCCTCATTATATTTTCTATTATTATATTTTGTTTCTTTACGTGAAGGAACTGTAAGACCAGGGTTTTTGGGTGGGAAACCATTGGAGCCTTGCACGGTAACGCTGGTTTTGCATATGCATCGTATATACCTTAAACGGTTTATTACCATAAAAAACTTATCGATTTCTGTTTAAATATGAACTGAATGAAACATTTTGATCCCATTGACGCTTTATGGACTAAAGATGCGCTGGGTTATGTAGCAATTAACAATGTTTTTATGGATACAATTGTACTGGACTTTGGTATCGCTGTTACGAGTACACGTTTAATGGCTTTAGGTGACTTATGAATTGTCCGAAGATGTTACTAAGTTTTACGATCTTGCTTCGATTTATAATGTTTAATTAATACTAGTTGATTCGCTCGTTTTTGTCTGCGTCACATAAGAGAGAAGTTTAGATTGAGACAACAAATTACATTATTATAAAAAAGCGATGATTTTTTATAGAATTACTTAGGAAAAACAATTTTATATTCAATATCATCCATGATTTTTGCGTCAATTTAACAGTTTACACAACGAAAGCTGTCAAAATAATATATTTGTTCCTGTATTTTCAACATCTTTGATTGATGCTCCGCTTTTAATGGTCGTAATCTGATGTTCTAAAAGACAAATAAAAAGAATGATTTTGAATATTCCAAGAGCCTCTGAATTTTTTGATGTAATTAGTTGAAAACTGTTATTTCGCAGTTATCTTCAGATATCTGTTTCTTTATTTGTGTAAGTAAACTTCTGGTTATTATATCTTGAGGCGAGATAAAATTTCGAGAATCTTTGGACACAGACACGCTTATATTAGCTTCACATATTATATTAGCTGGTTACTGGTCTTTGAAAAGAGATTGTCCCCTGAAAAATTATAAAAGAATTGCTTATAATAGTAGTTTTATGGAAATATAAAATATATTTTCGACATTTTCCTCTTCATTTACTTCGATGTATACTAGTTTCTCAAACCCTGACTGATATTATAAATATATCTGTTATTTTGATACTTATTTTTTGATTTTTGTAATGTAAAATAAAAATAAAGACATTAAAAGTGCGTGCGTACAAAGTACACGTGCCAGAAGTGAAACTTCCTTGGCAAATTAATTTTATAAGTCTCGTTTATATTAATAGAAATCTAAAATTTTAGATTTCCGAGACTTAGAGGGAGGAGAAAGGGAAGATATGTTAGGAAATTAATTGTCATTAAAATATTAAAACTGTCGGAAATTAATACAAATAATTTATTGAAATCTCAAATGACGAATTAAAAATATAAATATTCCACGTGTTTTTATTTGTTATTATTAAAACTACCTAACCTTAAAACGCATAAAAAACTTTCAAACTCATTGATAGTTTCATGAATCGTGTGCATAAGTGGACCCAAAATCATTTTCACATTTCATACGGCAACAAAACCGATGTAGACCAGAGTAAAATATATAAGTTCTTAAACGGTAAAGTAAAATCCATTGATACACATTGTTATGTTTGTTAGAAATACATCCAGCGCTTTTTGGGTTTATAAATAAAACAGTATTAGGGAGTGGAGAGAAGCTCGTAATATGTATGTACGGAGGAGCAACATTGCCGCATTGCGGTGCGCCGGCATGTGTCGACATATCACTTCTGCCCTTTGCTGGCGCAGTTGGATTATATTAAACTTATAAACTTCATTTTCTATACTATAACACTAAACACGAAACACATTGTATTTCGTTTATATGTTTACAAACTAACTTTTACACTTTTGAGCATAAAATGTACTAAAACGCGCGAGAAAAAACATATACTAGACATTACAAACTAATGATACTTACAATAAGTTTTAATAGTTTTTCCGGCGTAAAAAAGGACTTGGGGTATGGAAACTTAGGAAGTTATATTTTCTTATTTATTTAGAACTGAGTGGGAGGCTTCGGTCTTGGTTAGTTGCCATCCAACCAGCAAAAATGTGGAGCTAAGCAAAACAATTGAATTCTGTATATGACCTATCTCTTATCAAGCTATGCCTACTAAATCATAGTGGAGCAGCATGATGGATCAATGCCCTAGCAACCTGTCCAATAAGGGAGCAGACCTATGCCCAGTAGTGGGACGCAGGGGCTGTTACTTCCCTTTGTTTCCCTTACCAGATTAGCGTTTCAGTCTTTGACTGTATTGTTACTCTCCATCAAGTCTCTCACTCATAAGATCACAGCCAAGTTCTAAACTGTTAACAATAAGTAAATAGACTATTACGTATTTACAATATCAGTTATCTATCTATAAATACCAAAATGCATTTCTAAACGCTCTGAGAAGCTAAACATTTAATTTGTAATAGATAGTAGTCTTTTTATGCCGAATTTTATCATCACTTTCCATCAGGTGAGATTACACCCTAGCGCTTACCTGTCAGTAATAAAAAAAGCGCAGAAGTAGTCCAGTTTTATGTAAATATGAGATCTTATGTTTCTGTTTCAGACACCTCTGTATTACATTAGTCGGGCGTTGATTTACGCGGCTGCGTATCGTGGGCGCGTCTATTCGTGGTACAAATGTACTAAATATAGTTCGAATCATTATTATATCTCGCATCTGATAGTGTTAGTAAGTTCCGTAGGTATTTTTCGGATTATAAGACGCAACCATATTCATAGAAACATTAATTTAATTTAATTTTTATGGTACAGAAATAACTCTAAAATTTCTGGGTAATCGGCTCTCAACATCTAAGGCATTAAGTAATTTATACTCTAATCTGCAGGAGAAAGTCCCAGTTTTTGTAATTAATAGGAACAAACAGATAGACAAGCAAAAAATCGAATTTTTTGGCATTATATGTAGGGAAAACTGTTTAGGAAACTTTACTTTTATTTATTTAAATTTCAAGCCATTCCGGGGGTAATCTAGACAAAATTTATAACCCAATTTATAATATATAGACATAAGTACGTTGTAAATTCAAGTGCATTAAATAAAATAAAAAAAATGATGTTAAAACAGGCACATTAACTATAGTTCAAAATCAAACCTAATATATTCTTTGTCCAAGTAGGCTCAAAAAGCTCTTTTATATCGTCAATAGTCTATCCTTTGGTAGCAAATCGTTCATCGGTCCAAAATATTGATTCCACTGAGAAGGAACCGGTAAAAAACTCAGCAGTTACTCCTTTAAATTTTGTTCTGTGGGTTAAATTAAGCGTCTGTGTGAAACTAAAATCAAGCCCAAATATCTTAGTCGTTTAATAATCATCAAAGGGAAGGAAAGTTAAAATGATGTTTTTGATATACTTCTTAAAATTAATTAGAGGAAAACTCAAAACTGATAATTTCTGAACCTTTTTCACTTTTAAATATGACATTACAGGTTTGTTTTTATATTGTGTCGTCTGAAATTATGAAATAATATTTTTTGACATTACGATATCGAATTAATTGTATACCACCTTTTGTTATGTATGTTGTTTTTATACGTTATTTATATCGTTACTCGGTTAAGTAAAGAAAATTTACTTATTAATAAGAATACTGTTAGCTTTGAAGTCTTAATTATTGCTAGTATATTTTCAGTATAACGAGACAAATGTAATTAAAAATAGCGGATATTTGTGTCCTTATTGGGGACGTGATAAAAATTGTTCGGCTATTATTAGTTCGGTTTATATGTGGTGGTGGTAATTCAACATTCCTGTTACAAATATCTTAGTGTATCAGTAGGCGAGTAGGTGAATAGTGGAGCTGCAAATTATGCAAAGGTGTGCGCGAGCGCAGCGGTACGCGTCGTGCATCTGCCCCTACTCGCGCAGGCACGCGCGGGTCTTTGCAGCCGGCGTACTGTGTAATAAGCGATTGTGAGGACTCTATGCCTATGAGTTGCAATAGATTTTGAAGGTGAAAACGTCTTTAAAAGCGCCATGCATTGGTTTTATGAGTATTAAGTGACACTGAACCGTCAAGCTTGACTATCTAACGTTACAAGTAAGTAGCAGCCTATTAATGTCCCAACGCTAAACACAGGCCACGTCACTCATATGAGAGTAGGTTATTAGAGAATAGACCCTCGCTGCTCCACTGCGGGTTGGCAGGCATAATTAGATACCGTCGATCTTTTTCCCCAGGGACGTGTAAAATGTGGAACGAACTCCCGCCAACGATGTTTCCGCAAGGCAAAGATGCTGTTGTGTTCAAGAGGCAAATCAACTCCCACTTATTAGGCCGGCAACGCATCAGTGGTACCTATGGTGCTGCAGATGTCCATGGGTGACGGTGATCACGTACACACCACATCAAGTGACCCGCCAGCTCGTTTTTCTGCCATAAATATAAAAAAAGGCATAATACACAATTGCACTCTCTATTCCTCCACTTTCACAGTCCGATGTAATGGGAATCCGACACGACCGTAGAGAGTTCAAGCGCAGGACCGATGGCTTAACGTGCTCACCAAGGCACGGGGGTGGAACACATCGCCAACTTCTCAATTTCGGGCAAATAATGAGAAAATCTTAATAGAAAACTCAATATTTATTTTTTAATTGGCCCGACCCGGGACTCGAACCCAGGACTTCATGTCTGTAGACAAACACGCTAACGAAAAGAACAATGAGGAGTACTAACATGATGGAGTGTAAATAATGCTGATAAACCGTTTTAAAAAGATGTACCGAATCAGTCAATCAGTACCGAAATTTTTATCCTATCATCAAAGGTGTTAGTACTATCATCTGTCTTCGCTTTTGGAAGCGGTATCCTAATACCTTTTATAGATGTTAACACTTTCCTTATGTACATTTTCTTTTAACTTGCACCACACGCCGCGCGGGTCGGGAGCGCGGCTAATTATAATCGACTAAACATCATCGAGTGTTGGTAAGTTAGGGTCGCACCTCGACAATATATTTTTAAATACCTTTTCCTCTTCTCTCTTCCTATATTATAAATAGAGATCCAATTTTATCATTACATTCTTCTAGGGATTCTTAAACCTAAACGTTATATCTCAGTTTAAAAAAACTATCGGAAGATACAAATTGAGTGTATATTAAAATGAAACCTGTCCTTATCGTAGAAACTAAAACAAATTCAGGAAAATAAAAAAATCGTTACTGTGACAATGAATTTTATATATCTATACATGTATGCTTTAGCCCGACTAGTTTTAAATCTAACCGGGGTCTTTAGTCATTAGATGCCACAGCGGGACTCTCTTTGATGATCAAAGATTCCATCTATTACTTATAATAATAAAAATGTTCTTGAATGATTTGTGATTATTATTATTTATTGCAAATGTAATGGTAATTTATAAATTATTAAATAATGGTATCTCAAATTTATCATCTCGTAAAAAAAATTACAATGGCTATTATATTTATTTAATACAACTAATCGGTTTTCTGTGTTTTATTAATTATCCCGCTTGTGATGTTTGTTCCCTTGTCTGGACTTTTGCCAGGTGTAAAACAGACTCCAACCCCGGGCAGTCCACAATCGGACTCATTCGGGACACGAGGGATGTATGTTCGACGAAAGTTGAAACCTTGGTGCCTCTTTGGTGGATGAAAAGAGTTCCGCTGGCTTTTATTTGGTATTGGGTTGGGGTTTATACATAAAAACTATTCCCGTCGAATAAAAAATAGCTGTAAAACATACAGAAAGATGGTCAATTTAACATTCGGTTTTTGGGAAAAATGACAAGGATTAATACTTTAATAGAAAGCTGTTATTGTAAACAAATATTACATTGTTATTTATGTATACCTACATGATGATGGGATGGAAAAAAAGGGATCTTAAAAAAATTATATTTTAAAATGTTTTATTAGCATTTCTACGCTCCATCATGTCAGTATAGCAACGATAGCACTCCAGTAGCTAGCGGTCATTGATCCGAGCTGTTTTAAATTTTGTGTTTCATTGCTCTTTTCTTCTTTAGTAATGTATTTTTTTTATGAAAGTATCGTTTCATTTAGCTGTATACTAACGATATAACGACATTTTTCCGTCTCATCATCAAATATGTCATTAGTACTATCGTCTGTCGTCGTTCACCGAAGCGGTCTCCTAACATCTTGTATATTAATTAAGCTTTGAATTTGCACACTGTGCGCTGTAATAAGTAAGTTGTGTAGGCAATTATGTATATAGTGGATTATATGCGACATTCATTACTTTACTATAAATTGTAATATAGTATTGCAATAAAATTTTATGTCATCATTGTTGGGATGTTATTACATGTTGTATTTGTTGCCATGAGCGCGATTGCTCTTGTTAACAAGGTAGCAACCCTAAAATGGTTAAGTCTCGCCCGACGTATAAGTTTTTTGTCCTTTGGCAGCACATTGTCATATTTAACGTCGGGGTCTGTCACAAATTAAATACCTACAGTTAAAAATAATCTCAATTGATTAACGATTTTACATACTATCCAATTTTGTTTAAGATTTATTAATATGAATCTATTTTTATTATAAAAACTTGCTGATAAACACAGTGTTATTCATGTCCTATTGAAATATGGGAAAGTAGTAAAGCTATCTCGTGGCAATGGAAATTCTAATAAATCGGATTTATTTAATTAGATTGACATTTTTAAATTCGTTATATCTTTTGAATGGAATGTCCGATTTTAATAATTTGATATGCATTTCACAGTTATTGAAACGGTCTTCAATAATATATCATTTATTAAAATAAGAACAAATACATAAGTGTCAATTATTTATTTATTTTTTTTATATTTGCACAAAACCTAAATTTTCAATTTGAAATTTTTTGTTTGGGTAGGCACTGGCACCTAAAATACGGGTTTTCCTAGTTTAGGGGTCAGGATGTCACAGAAAAAATGTATAAATTGTACCTAATAAATAAATATTTCATTAAAAAAAAATATATATGATTTGATTATTTATTAGTTTTAATAACTTTTAAAATATAAATAAGTAGTTATAGTGACAGTAGTACAGTAGTTGAACATATGGTAACTCGGATTTTTTTTATAGATATTAATACGTTTTATAATATTGTAAAACATTTTTTTGTTCTATCATCAATAGTTTTTGCAGCGCACGCGATAATAGATTTTTTTGTTTTACGCCTTGGGTTACATTAATCAATTTTTCTTATGAATCTCTATTTTTTTTGAGAACGTAATATAGCTAATGTCACTAAGTGAAAATACAGCTATCTAATAGTGAAAAAAAAATTGAAATCGGTCCAGTAGTTTTTTTGTGAAAATGTTACAAACATACATACAAAAACACAAATGTTTCCTGTTTATAATATTGGTTTAGACAGGTTAGTGCTTGACTGCGGTCACATCTGATGGTGAGTAATGATAGGTAACAAGTTGCACAACGAGATAGAAGCGATTTAATAAGGTAAGTGACAATTTTACTTCTTATGGTTTCTACACAACATCGTACCTTAAAAATCTCTTAACTGTATGTAGGGTTGTAACTAGTCACGGCCGAAGGCTCCCACTAATCCAAGCTCAGACAAATTAGAAAATTATTTTCCCAAATTCGCTTTTCCGGCTTTAATAAACCAGGACCGAGCGAGGCCGTCAAAATCTTCACATTTTTAGATACAGCCTTACTTGTTTATCAATTAACATGTTAAAGGGCTTTACAAACTTGTCAGTAATAAAAAAAACGTATGTGCTGAAAGAAATACAGCGAAATGATAATGAATCGCCCAACAGAGTGAGAAGAGGCGGCGTGGCGACGCTATGCCACAGTTTTCATCGGTCTCACGCACCACTTTAGACATATTTCACATCAAATGTATGGTTTCCAAGTTAATTGCATTATTTCTCGCCATTTAACGACTTAATATCGACAAAATGCGTAGTCCCTAAGTGTCGCTATATAGAATTTACACTATATAATTTAAACGTCTTTAGCAGGTGTTGTTATATAGGTATCCTGTAATTCTCTCTCGTGGTTTAAAGCTGCATATTTTTCTTGAAATGTATCACATTGTCGGTGAGTAGTGGCGTACTTACAATTAAAAAGCGAAAAGATTCCGCGGCAAATTTCGAGAAATATCGACGGGGTCGATGAACTATGTCGACGCATCTTGTCCACGTCTTCTCGCTTGGATTGTTAAGGGATCATCATATTATGACGTTTTTTTAACAATAACACGGCTATAAATTGTAACCGCAAGTAAAAGATCCATCGGATGATAAATTTATGATAAAAATTGTGACCCTTTTTCATATTTCTGCAATTTTAATGTTATAACAATGTACTTAACGTATTTAGCTATCTATAATGTTCTTTGAGCATGTGACCGATGCATGTCGTGGCGAAGCGTCACCACGTCATCTCTTTCGGAGTTTTTTATTATTTTATTGTCATATTTTGGAGGGAAGAAGGTCCAGAAATCAGTTGTTGTTAAGCATTCGCATTTTTAATAATATATCCGAATCACTGTTAAGTTTGCCTCCACATAGTTTTAAGAAATAAGTTAAAAACGTCCTATTACAAAAAGCATATCATGATGTTGTAGATTATTTAAGCGACAAAGGTGTTTAAACTTGATTCCAGTTGCACATGAAAGCTAAACACACTGTAACCTACAGGAGTAACCGTTGAGGTTCTTGCCGGTTTCTTCTCAGCGTAATCAACTTTCCGAAACGGTGGAAGATTTTTTACCAATGGACAAAGTACTGACGTTTCAAAAGAGTTTTTGAGCCTACTTGAATTATGAATATTTTGATTTTAATAATTTAATATAGTTTTCTTTGTCTTACTAAAAAGTAAAGCTTTATTTATTTATTTACGTCTACATGTGGTTGAACTTTTCCTACTCTGTTTGATTGACTTTGATGAAATTTAATTTTTGATTCAAATAGGCTCAAAAAGCAATTTCATCGTCCCGTTGGTAACAAATCTATCCCCGGTTCGGAAAGTTGATTCCACTGAGGAGAAACCGGCAATAAACTCAACGGTTACTCTTTTAAAGATAGTTTTGTATGCTACAATGTATAATATATTGCTTCCGTGAGCAACTGGAATCAAGTCCAAACATTTCTATCTTTTAAATAATCCCTAAACATTATAATATGCCTTTTATAAAAGAATGTTTTATAAAAGAATTGAAAGAATTTGTAAAATTTTTTTCAAATCAAAAACTGATTGTTACTTATTAAAAATGCGTATGCTTAAGCCGACAAATGATTTCTGAACCTTCTTCACTGTAATGTATAGGATTTCAAGTTTCTTTTTCTAGAATTAAAATTGTGTTTTTCACTTTCTTTTTGCTGCATAAGTGAATATAAGATATTATTCAGTATATATTACGACGGTACTGTGAGAATTGATGTTTCTTTAAATTTATCTCTTAGAGAAACAGTGTGATGGGCTTCCAGACACTTTCCTACTGACTGAGATTGCTTACGTACATCTGTAGGACGTAAATAATAATAATTATACCTTTGTTTGTTTGGGCATAAAAAGAAAGATACATAATTAAAATACCCCTAAACTAGGTAAGCCCATGACTTAGGGGTCAGTGTCTTCCCAATTTTGCAATCTATTTTACGCCTAACCTACTTATTTAAGGGAAAATTAAAAATGATAACTTAATTTAAAATCAATCTATAATATAAGATATAAAATTTATATAAGTGGCTGTGTGTGTTCGTATGTGCGTAAACACATTTTCTGTTGCCTTATTGTCTAGATCATTAAGATAGGTAGTTACTTTCTACACAAATCATTTAGTAACTAAAAACTCACTGACAGATACGCGATGTGTTTTCAAAGAAAAAGATGCAGATCTTGATGAATGGAAGTTAACGGGTCCAACAATTTAACCATGTTTTTCGGAAAAATAACGATTGAAACGGCTATTGTGGACTAATTGAGATTAATGATTGAGTTCAAGTTACGCAAGCTTGTTTAGTGCCACACTCTTATTGCGACATTTTGTGACAACTTACAAAACACTAGTCGACAAACTTCCGCTTCGTTGTGTACAACATTATCACTGGCTTTGTATCTAGTTTAATTCGTTTAAAACTTTTTGAAGTTAAACTGCCAGCCTTAAGGAGTAAGCTAGTGAAGTAGACCGTTACGAAAAGTGTGATCGAGCTAAGCGAATGGGTATAGTACTAATGACACCTTTGATGATGAGACGGCAAATAAACGACCCTGATTAAAAAATCATGTTTTTAAAATGTTTTATTAGTATTTACGCTCCATCGTGTTAGTACAGCTAAATTAAACGATAATTTCATAAAAAAAATCATTACATTACTAAAAATAAAACCCAACTATGAAACTCAACAAGCTGATGCTTGGGTCAACGAATGAATAAAATAAACAACTAAATGGCTGCGCCTTGGCGTTGACCCGTGCGTTCAAAGGCGCGATGCGGTGGATTTTGCACTTTCGCTGAATCTAGTCGTTTGTTCGATGACCCGACCGCCAACTGAGCATTGGATTTTTTCCATCATCATCAAAGGTGTTCTTATTACTATCATGTCTTTGTTTTTGAGAGCGGTCTCCTAACACCTTGTATGTATATGTTCTATTTGAGTCATGTGACTTAGGCACGCTCTCACTTATTATTATATCATGAATATAATTAATTTAGATCTGATTTGATTTAGGTGGTGCCTTTGACTCAAGTGTATGATCCTAATTTTGTAATACATTGTTTCAAAGATGTTTTATTTATTACTGTACTACCTTTTTTAATAATTATCTGTTTTCTATGGATTGGTCGATAAATGGGGTGAGATAATTTCGATAATTAGAAGTAACTTCAAAATGTCTAAGTATTAGTTGACTTATTATACGTAGGGGTCATTGATTTGATTCCTTGAATGACGGTATGTATAATACTAGTTGTGTTCGTGACTTCGTCAGCGTGGAATAGTGTTTTTGGGTATAATTTTTAATAATTTAGGCTGATTATTTTACAAATAACACACGTATAAATACTTTTATGAGATATCTGCAATCTTTACCGCAAAGAGCTTTTTGTCCTTTCTGATTCTTGCGTATTAAACGTTTAAGGACCTTGAATGTTATATTTATTCGAATCAACAGAGTAAGTTTTAAGTTCCAAGCTCTAAAAATGACGATTCTTCCATTCATTGCCATCCATTTTTCGCAATAATAAGTAGTCGTATGTCCTTTCTCAGGCTCAAGACTGTGTACTAAATGTCATTTAAATCAGTATTTTCGCATTTATAATATTAGAGCTTTCATTATATCAGGTATCCTGCTAATTTTAAGCATAGGAACTCGCAGATAACGGATTGTTGGCGTAAGTTTATTATAAAGATGGTAGCTTAGGGTTTGGTTAACTCTTTTAGCAAGTAGTTGTCTGAAGAAGAAAAAAAGAAACTATATTTACCCAATGTTAAATATTTCCCAATCAATATTCGCTCCCAATGGGGTCTTTATCTGTAACCAGTTGAGCATAAGTCTGTCTCAGTCGATGTTGTAGTATTTTTTTGTTAGCGTCTGGAGGTTCTTAAGGAGCAAAATAAGATCAAATCATTCCGTTCGCCCTTAATAAAAAGACTGAATTCTAATTGAAGAAGTTAAGTTTTGATCATTCTTTTAGTGTTTAAAATATAACTGTAGGCATATAATTTTGCTTGTAGGCCATTTTAAAATCAATATTATTTACTATTGCTGTTGCCTGTTAGGTCTATCCTAAATAAATGTCTCTCCAATAAGGAAGGAGACCTGTGCCCAGCAGTGGGACGTTAATAGGCCACCACTTACAATGTTTCTGTTACAATTCTAACGATAGTTGCTGTTATTAAAATATGCATTCCCAATTCCAAGGAAATATCGGGAAATCCTTATTGAATCGATTCGTAGATCCAAGTTTAGAATAGGCGTTACAGTTTGAATCAAAATAATATATATATTTTTTTATTTAATAAGGTATTTACAAGACTTTTCAATCGTCAAAGTTTCATTTCTTCATATTATAAGTATTGTGATTCTATTATAGCGATGTTGTTAACGAACTACTTAATAAAAAGTTAAGAAGGTTCATCCTCTATTTTGAGAAGAACCCACTACTCATCTGTTTCGTCTTCACATTACAATATAATTTGAATTTATTACATTCCTACAACTAGTTTACACTCATTTTATGTATAACGTCTTCCAAGATTTAATCGTTAATAAAACTCTTTTTTCAACATCAAAATTAAAATATTCTTCATTCAAGTAGTCTCAAAAAGTACCTTGGATCCGTCATTACTCTGTCCGCTGGTAAGAAATTTACCACTCATTCAGAAAGTTGATACCGCTGATCAGAAACCGGCAAGAAACTCAACGGTTACTCCTTTAAATATAGTTATTGTAGGTTATAATGTTTTTAGCTTCATTAGATTATGCCTTTTCTATAAAAACGTTATTTTTTAATTATGTAGCGGCAAACACGAAAGCTTAGCTTTGATTCGGTTAGCTTATTAAGAATGCGTATTCTCCACCCGAAAAATGATTTCTGAACTTTTTTTACCCTAGAATGAGGCATTACAAATTTGTCTTTATTTCTTGTATTTAAATTGTATATTTCGCTGTTTTTGCTGTATAAATAAAGTTTATTACAGACATTTAAAATGTTTTTTATTTTCAATTACATTTAAACTTATATCAAAAGACACTTGTTGTTAATACAGTTTTTTCAAACCTTAATTTAGTAATAAAATTATATTAATAAAGAATCCTACTTACCAAAAGTTACCTAAGGCGTAGGAATTCACTTAAAATATATTTAATTTGTATAAACTATACACACGATCTCAATACTCAAACAATTGAAATTTTGAACAAGGTTGTTAAGTTATTCTATAGGATAGGCGTTGCAGTTCAATTTGCAGTTGACTTTGAGTGTTTTGGTTTTATTTGTTTGAGTTGAGTTGAGAAGGTGACCAATAAAAATATCGGCGACGTTGGTATAAATAAAAAGAGCAGCCGGTCCAGGTGCGGCGGGGGCAGGTGGAATAATTGGCAATTCTTTGTCTCTGTCCTCGAACCAGCATCGAGAGCTTTAAGCTTTGTACCATATTAAAATCATTACGTATCTTGTACACTTGTTGTGTTTATTATTGGAGTTTTTTTTACTGCTGACAGGTTAACTGTGATCACACCTGATGGTAAGTGATGACATAGTCTAAGATGAAAGTGCACTACTATTACAAAAGTCAATTTATCTCTTGTGGTTTTATAGGTACCCCTCTTAAGATTAGTTGTGCATTTTATGTTATGGGTTTTGAATTAGACTGAGCCGATAGAGTTAAGTATAAATTTTCAATTTTGTAAGATAATATTTCACTCGCAAATTACGTGCTTCTTTACTGCTTCTGCTTTTTAAACATTTTGTTTTAAATGTTTAAAGAGCAAGTTGTCCTTTTATACATAGGGACAGATTTCTTGGCACTGCGATTTGAGTATTTATTATGTATTTGAATATCTTTCTATACTAGTTTATTCCCATGTATTTCTCCGATATTTTACTAGTTATTCTGCTATTCTGTGCCGAGATGAATTCAACAAATTAGGGATGATTATAACTCAGCCGTTCAAGAGTTACAAATGGTGTAACTAACACGATTTTGTTTTATATCTAAAATGATTGTTTCGAAATTTTTTTTTACCACCAACCCCTATGTTGTAATAGTGATTATATGGCAAAGCAATGTCTGCTGGGTCAGTTAGTGCATATAGATTTCGATTGATTAACCCATTGAAATGTACTAAAATTTACGAAACATTAAAATTAATTAGTACTTATTAAACAAGGATTAATGTTGCCATTTTTGAATGAAATTTCGTACAGTTAGATTACGCCTTGATTTAAAAAAGTGACCCCATATTCCAACAGGGTCGAGTACTACGCGGAGAAAAAAACGGTTTTTTTAGCGCCTGACAGTTATCACACCTGATGATGAGTAATGATACAGACTAAGAGGGAAGCGTGCTAATCTGGTATGGAAGCGCACTTAGGTTCTAATGACTTTAGACTTTAGACTTTTTGAACAAATATGTGTACTGAATATCCCAGAAGAACTGTGTTAACGAAAACAAACAGTAATTCTGTAATACATAAAGTCTTTTCCGTCTATATGTGTGTATGATGACATGGTACACTGCAAACAACATGAATATGGCGATCGCTATAATACTACTTTGACTGACATTTTTAAATTCGTTATATCTTTTGAATGGAATGTCCAATTTTAATTATTTAAGAAGTATTTTACAGGTATTGAAATGGTCTTTTATAAAATATTATTTAATAGGATAAGAATTAATACAGCGGTATGAAAAAAATCATTTGATTATTGCCAACACTTTTGTAACTTTTAAATTGTAAAAAAGTAGCTATAGTCGCATAACTACAGTAGTTGGACATATGGTATTATGGAGTTTTTTGTAGATATTAACACGTTCTATAATATTGTAGAACATTTTTTATTCTATCATCAATAGTTTCCGCAGCCGACGTGATGGCAGTTTTTTTATGACCAATGGTGTGAACACCTTGAGTTACATTAATGCATTTTTATTAGGTATCCACATTTCTTTTGGGAAAGTAATATAGCCTGTGTTATGCACTCAAAATGCAGCTTTCTAATGGTGAAAGAATTTTTGAAATCGGTCCAGTAGTTTTTGTGTGAAAACATTACAAACATACAAAAACACAAATGTTTCCTCTTTATAATATTAGTTTAGATACATTTTAGTAGTATTACCCATATCGACACACCCATAGAGCGATGACGTTGTTAGCAATATAATATCGTAAGAGCATCTCGGCCTAGTTAACATCACTTTGTCGATGAGTCAGAGGTTACTCCTAAAAAACTCGTTTAAGTACGGGTTGATTCAACGCTGTATCAAAATTAGTTACTTTTAATTATCAACCAATAACGTGCCCATTTAACAAGCAAACAGGTGTATTTGAACCACATAGAGTAATGCCGATTTCGTCTAATATACAACGGAAGGGACGCTTTCTATTATGTTTCATACATCTTTGATATACACTATTCAAAAGAAAACCTAATCAAGTGTCGTTTTGGCTTATCGTGATATAGGACTTTCTATTTATGCATGGCGAAGAAAATATTGAAGAAAAATGCCATAAAAAGTTAACAAATTTGAACATAAATAATAACTTTAGGTTAAAAGAAAAGAAAGAAAGATAGCTTTATTCCGAGCACTGTGAGTTACATACACTTAAAACAATGAACAATAATAATAATAATTGCACAATATATAAACAAAAGTATAAAAGCTCTACAACCCCACATAGCCCCGAAAAAAAAACAAAAAAGGCAAAACAAAAGGTTACATATATTGACAACAATAGTTACTTTTGAAGTGAAACTTCTTTAGGCGCATGAGGGTAAAGTTTTTACGGATGAAACGCGTGATTAGCGTCACGAAGATGTGTAGGATTTTTGTGCTAATTCGTTTGAAGGTTAGGTAGTTTTAATATTTAATTCGTCAGTCGTCATTTAAAAATTGAATATACAATTTTTCATAAGATATTTCATAAATTCAAAAACAAAATTTAATTAATAATTTCTTAAATTGACAAAAAACACGTGGCATTTTTATTTTCAATTCGTCATTTGAGATTTCAATAAATTATTTGTATTAATTTTCGATACCTTTAATATTCTAATGACAATTAAATTATATTAAATTCCTAACATATCTTCCTTTTTCCCTCCCTCTGATTCTTTCTTCGAAAACACTACTTTTCAGAATATGTGGGACCGAAAGAAGTGACAAATTTTTTTTTTAAATATTTCTTTCTGTCGTCTTAATTTTTCGTCCATTTATCGCATGTCGTATTAGAGCTGGAGTGGGGTTTAAGTAAAGACGCACGGCAGAGCAGCCAAGACCAATATGGTGGCGCCCATGGTTTGCTTTACCTGATCGTGTAACATATATTAATATTTTCACTCATTCAGTGAAACTTTTTTCCATTTTCATATATTTTTTCGTCTGTCAATCTAATGTCGCATGGGAAGTAAAGGCGCTTGGCAGAACAGACATGGCCAATATGATGGCGACCAGGGTACTCATCTATTGCCCTTGTAGCATTCGTATACTAAATCTTAGTTTTATAATACACACCTTTTTTTTTGTTAAAGAGTTAGCCCTTGAATGTGATTTCACTAGTAAGTGATAAGATGGTCTTGGTAAGAGGTAACAAGCCTCTTGTTTCAACACAGCATCTTACGGAAACGGAATTAACAATACAGACCAAGACAAATTAGACTTAGACATTGTGTGGTGCCCTAAAATAATAATACAATTGTAACTTTTTGAAACTGGTATGAATGAGTGAAAATGTGAATGCTAGGCGGACAGCTGATGAGTGCCATGGGCGTCGTCATATCAGCCTTGCCTGCTCTGAGCGCTTTAATTGACTTATAGACCACAAGCCCACGGAAAAAAATAACATGTGAAATGAACCAATGTGAATAACGCTTAGAGAACTATTACTATATCATAAAATACGAGTTTATGTACGGAAACGTAATTATATCATGTTATTTAATATTACCGTTGTACCATATAGCCGTTCATTATAAATGGGCGTAAAAATATTAGGATAAACAAAATGATTTACTCGTATTCACCTGTACCGCTAAGAAATGACGACATAGCGCTCAAAGTTTTTTTTATGATATAGTAACAGCCTTCTATATCCAGAGGGTGCTTAGTCGGGTAACCTGTCCGATTAATAACTAAGCATGCGGGTAAGCGACCCCGGGTGCCTCGAGCTGTTACTACCGCTATACATTATCTCCTCAGCGGCAGTAATATCCTATCCCAAACCCAAACACCTCCAGAAACTCCTATCTGAAATACTGATAAATGGCGGTACATCCATTCTCCGCAGACCTAAATTTCAGAGACCGATAACGGCCAACAGCGTTATCGGTGTCAGAGGGTCAGCACTGCGATCACCAACCCGCCTCCTAACACTGGTGATTCTTGGCACAACTACAAATGACTGTCACAAGGCAGAAAAGCCCCCAGTCCCCGGATGACATAAAGAAGGTTGCTGGCAGCCACTGGAGCCAGGTGGCGCAAGATGGGGCCTTGTGGGCATCATTTCGTGAGATCTATGTCCAGCAGTGGAGGTCTATCGGTTGAAGCGACGACGACGACAAACAGCCATCTAAGCGTTATTTAAGTTGGTTCATTTCAATGTTTAATTTTATCCATGGGCTTGTAGTCTATTTTATACTTTTATAGCAGAGTTGCTAGTAAAGCGAATATTCACACCAAATATTAATACACTTGGTACTGACGACAATAGTTATTTGCATACCTGTTACATATATCACATTAGTTGCGTTTACATAACCATAATGGCAAGGTATTTGACGGATTTGGGTATCAGAGTTATGTATGTAATCAGTGTATTACCATTACGAATGTCAACGTAGTGAAATTCCGGAAGACAGGAATGTGGGTGAGGTAACCCCATTTGTATTGGAGCATGCGCTTTGAAAGTCTATAAACCGGCCAAATTGAGATGTATTGCGACCAGTACATTGTAAAGTTGAACACATTTACACCCTACGTCTGTTAATATTTCCATAGAGGAATAATTTACCAGCAAGCCAATTTCTATGTACTGCGGAAAGTGGATCGGCTCGTATGTATTACTGCTGCCTATTATGAAAGTCGGATCTAAAAACAACTGTTCAGGAGAGCGTTTTGAAATTAGTATATCATTTCTGACAGTTTAGCACTTGATTGAGATAACACCTGATGGTAAGTGCAGGGCCGGGAGAGAGCGACCAAAAAAAGTGTGGATGAACTGTTTGAAAGAGGATATGTCTGTAAGAGGTGAATGTAGAAATGACAGCGGATAGAGTGAAGTAGCGAAAGGCAATGTGCTGTACCCACCCCACCTAGTGAGATAAGGGCAAGAAAATGATGGTAAGTGATGATCAGGTAAGAGGCATTTTAGCTCTAATGGTTTCCACACACCATCGGAACACAAATCAAAAATTTTTAATGATGAGGAAGCCTTCTATTTTGATTTTGAATATGCAAGCTGACTCTTTATACAGAGGATCCTTCGATATATATGCATGAATGAAGGCAGGTTACCACTTGACCACACCTGATGGAAAGTACTAATACAGTCTGATATTGAAGCAGGCTAACCTGACAAGAGGTAATTTACTTCAATAATCTACCAATACGCAATATTTTTATTTTATATTTCATGAAAATTTGTGAATATTATTAAATGACGAGTGGCAAATTAAAATGTCACATTGGTAATATCAATACTACCTAATCTTCATACGAACTAACATAAAAACGCTGTACACCTTCGTGACGCTTAACACCCTTTTCATCCGTAAAAATTTTACCCTCATGTGCCTAACCTCAATAAATAAAAAAGCTCTTTGCTCAGAAGACAGAATTTAAAAGTATTTTAACGAAACTAAATTCAAATCACTTTCCTAAATAGTTGTGTTTATTGTAGAGATAAAATGTTTACTAGCGATTTATGCCTTATTTAACCAAATCCCTCTAATAAGCCCTATAAGTAGCTAAAAAAAACCCTTAAGCTATCATACTCTCGATCTAGGGGTCTCCTTTTAATGTGACAAATTTCTATTACGTAATATTACAAGAACGCTGTTTAATATTCGATTTTTTGTTGAATTGCTATATTTGTTAGACAAATATAAACATTTAATTTGCAAATAGACTGTTACGTTCATGTTTCGACTAAGTGGGAAATTTTATAAAAACACAATCATATAATATTCTGTTTTGGAATATTTTCTAAATATCGCCATTCAAAGAGATATTGGAGGGTAGTCATTTACGTAAGATACGTTTGACTGATATTGATATATTTGTTTACAAATTAATTTAATTAGAAAATTGTCGTTTCCATTAATAAATATGTTTTATAATAATTCAGTTGACAATGATAACATTTTTAATGATATTTTAAGTACTGAACCTTTCCGGATTCAGTGATGCCATGTAACGGTAAAATGTGTGAGCATACCATACTTGAACGTGATGGCTCAGACCTATTCAATACCCAAAAAAAGTGAACAACAATTTGCAATTCTACAAAAAATTGTAGATAACTTACTGGTCCATGCAAATTCATATCGCGATAAAAATATGAGGATTGGGTGTAGGGGGATGGAAAATACTTAAAGACCTATTCTTTGATCTACCAAATATCCACAGACAATTTCATAAAAATCGGACAAGCCGTTTCGGAGGACTCCGTAAAGGTGCTACTACACTGCTGTTTAAAAATGCTTTTAAACATTAGTAAACATATCTAAACAAAATTGTTAACAAACTGCGAGCTGATGCCATGTTTTCAAGTGTTATAAATGTTTGGAAACATTGCTATCAGTGTAGGAGCATTTAAAACATCTAACAATTTATAACATTTGAAAATGTTTGTAAACATTTTTAACCAGCAGTGTGGCAGCACCATGACAAACTATGACACGAGGCGTTTACATTACTATCACTTTATTTCTTATAATAATAAAACGATCATAATATAGTGATATACAGATAAAAAGAGGTTTTTTTTATTCATTAATAGAAATTTTATTGATTCAGACGTCAATTCATTGATAAGCTATTTGTTTTATTAAGATAAGATAGCTATAAATAGAAAGTTTTGTCGTACTTATTATTTCAGACTGTAATACTAGCCTCATTGCGCGAGTAGAAACTTGGAGTGCAACCCGGTCACTTAGGTAGTACGCATATCTTCATTTGCATATAGTGGATAAGTAGCCGTGTCAGTTATAGCATTAGCTTTTAATATTTTATTGTCTATATTTTGCTTTTTGTACACGATAATAATACAAAAACAAACCTGCCCGAAATAAGTGGATACTTCATCAAAGTTCAATCTTTTCCACATCGTTTATCGGTTAATTGTAATCTAATTTGAAGGAAATGATACAGTCTAAGATGGTAGCACACTAATCTAGTAAGTGGTAGTTTAGTTCTTAATGGTTTCTATACATTACTCTAAGGTAAGATAAATGGCAGCCTAATAATGTCTTAATGCTGGGCGCAAGCTTCTTCACTCAGGATAGAGAGGGTCTTAGAACACAGATTCACCACTCTGCTCCGCTGCGGGTTAGAAGACTTCACATACCCCAGAATTACTCCCGGAACATGGCATTACTTAGTTGGTAGGGTGGTAACCAGCTACGGCTGATGCTGCCTCTCAGTTCACACTCAGACAAATTAGAAAATCTCATAACTTCGCTTGTATAGTGGTGGAATTCCAGAAATATTATATTTCTAGAAGAGCAGGTTTAGAAAATTGCAATTTTTAAACTTGTCTAGGCTCGGAGAGGTAGGAGGCTTCGGCCGTGGCCAGTAATCACCAAACCTGACGCGGTTAGATTATGTATAGAAGCCGTGACAGATTTTTTACCTGCTGCCAGGTTAGTGCGCTTATCTTGGACTGTAAAGTCACTTATCATTAGGTGAGATTACAGTCAACCTGTTAGCAATATAAACTGGAGTGTGGTTGTGTTATAAACGCGGCCCTTTATTGCACGTGAATACGTTTTGTAACGGGTAATAGTTTTCAAAATAGCAGAACTGCCCCCTCCACCACGCGCGATGTGTGACAATTTTTACTTAGCGTAATAAATTCTTGGATTCTTTAGCTATCCAGTGGTGTAATTGAATTCGAGATGGAGGTGATAGATATGAAGCTACAAATGCCAATTGTATCCCCCGATTTTGTTATCATCTCTTAATTTATTTTAAAGATTTTAGAGACGTATCCACGTCTAAATATCTTTAGTTGTTAATTTATAAAGTTTAATAAGTAGTTCTAATAAGTAATTCTTTTTATGCCCAAATAAATAAAGTTATTATTATTATTATTATTATTATTAATGTGAGACACAAAAATTTCTCCTTTTAGATATAAAGAAAACCAGTTTCAGACTTATTTATAGCATCATACAGGAATGCATAATTGTAGTAAACTTCCTAAGTAGAACAAACTAATTTTTAAATGATAAAAAGAACTTAATACTACCGTTAACATAATTGTTGTAGCACAGGTGTTTACAATAATTTTCTGTGCAATCTACGAAACAGCTAGAATGAGTGTAACTTGCACATACAAACATTGTACTGCTTTTTAAAACATTTAGATATAATTTTTATTAATAGAAATCTACACCGACAATTATGTGTTTATACCAAGATTGTGCAACTTTAAAACCTACATCTGTTATTTTTTTGTCCATAGACAATGCTGGAAATCACCAGTAAATAAGTGTTTATCATACTTCTACCAATACTGATCAATGCAATAAAAACAATTTAATGTAGTTGAAAATAAAAGATCCAATGTACGCTTTTTAGTATAGATTTACTATATATTATCGGACAGGAAAATAATGATGGAGTTCTTCTCTTATTTGGAATAGTTAAATTGCAGACTATAATTCGGTAGTATAATATTTTCCTTAACTATAATGCAGAATTTTATACGTTAATTTATATTTAACAATACTAAGTTTATCACTGAACGAGGAAAAATATTCTACAACAATAACTGAACGATTTAACACGTTAAATACAGTGGAATAATAACAAAATCGCTTGAAAAGTGTAGTTTTGCGCGACATTGAACGATTATAACAATAGATGCAATGAATGAATGTCGTCCGTACATACTGGTTGTCGGATAATGACATCATTATCCGACAACCAGGCAAAGCAAATAACATTATTTGCTTTGCCTTCCGTCATCGGACAGTAACGACATATCTTTTTAATGTGTGTAACCTTATGTTGTTTACGTCTTGCCTCACAATAAATATGAATTTATTCTATACACAATGTTATTTAAACAGAGCTAGTCCATTTAGTATTTGTTGCTAACTGTATCGAAAGCCTTTACGTGTAAAAAGTCAAATATATCATCCTAATTTTGTAAGACAGTGTTTCAAAGATAAATTATTGTTATGTTGTACTACCTTTTGTAGTTTTAAGTAGCTATATGATTTAAAAAATATGATACCAAGGTTATAAAGAGGCACAAGGCAGAGCATGTCGTCGGACTTCCTCGACCATCACCTGCTCCCACACTCATGGATGAAGAGGGTTTCGCTAGTTTTAGTGGATTGTGAGGTCTTCTTCTATACCGATTCCTAAACTCCAGACCCATGGATCGGTTTTGTGTATTTCCGAGCGAAAAGAAGGGAACATGATTAAGTAAACAATTTAGTAGCAATCTATTGACATCGCATAACTGGTTGTAGTCCTCCTCAGTCATAAGAGAGATGTTTTTAGGGTAAATATCCACCACGCTACTCAGTATTTCAGAATTATTCAGGATATTCAGGTATAATCACGATAAAGAAAAACTTTACTGAAAACCACAATGATGGGTTGCAAAGAACAATCAAGTTTGATTGTTATAAAGAGAATATTATCAGTGTATATTCAAATAAACTATTTAAGAGGAAAAGGAGGAAGGGAGAAATTTGGACAGTAGAAATGTATTTACATATTTTTATTTTCAAATAAACAGCATTAGTTGTTAATTGCGGTGTCCTCATTGCCTTTTTACCCCATTGACAATTTCTAGTAACTGTTTGCATTGCATGAGGATTTTATTTTAATTACATGATATCTTTTGAATGGAATATATGATTTCAATAATTCAAAAAGTAATCATCACGTATTGAGACAGTCTTGACTATTAAATGATTTATTTGGATAAAAATTTATAAATGGTATGGATGACACGGTCTGATTTTGATCGGCATTTCTATCAATTTGTTAAATGTAAAAAAGTAGTTATAGTGACGTAACTACAATAGTTAGACATATGGTCTCGCGAAGTTTTTTGTAAATATTGATTCTATAATATTGTAGAACATTTTTTTGTCCTATCATTAATAGTCTTCACAGCGTATGCGATGAAAGACATTTTATGCCTAATTTTTTAAACCTTCGGTTGGTTTTAATAGGAATTTCTAAAGATTTCTATAGTAATCTAGTACTAAATATAGCCTATGTTATTCAGTGATAATGTAGCTTTCTAATGGAAAAAGAATTATTAAAATCGGTCCAGTACTTTTTGAGTTTATTTATTACATACAAAAATACAAATCTTTCCACTTTACAATATTAGTGTAGACAACATACTGAGAACCAATGGTTTCTCTAGTTCTGCCTTAGAACGTACTTTTTGTTATTATTATATTGAAACTTTTCAATGATATAATCATCTAGAAGATGATTATATCATTGAAAAGTCGTCATTTAACGTTCTATAAATAGCAATACTTTGAACTATAAAAGCCAATCTTACCCAACCTGCGCCACGAAAAGGTTTCTTTAAAATTGTTTATTAAGAAAATACGAGGTTATATTTAGAAAATATATTAAGAATGTTTCTTTATATATTGAAACATTGCAAAGTAATTGATATTGATTAACAGCGAACGGCAAATAAATGCACATAACCGTTAATAATCCGACATCCTGATTTAGTCGGTCACACAGCGGAGTGCCTTACTGTTCTAGATATCATACATTCCGTGTATATTAAACGTATCGTATTAATTAATTACCATCCTTTGTCTTTATGGTATTGTAGTGTAGGACATAATGATCGCACACCAACACGTACTTACCTATAAAGGTACCCACTCATTAACAGCCCGCCATAAAGTGACCTGCCATCCACGATATCGCCTATGCTGCCTACTGATGAAAGCAATTAACTAGCTAATTATTCTTTAATATATTTATATAAGTTTAAAAAGTTAAATGTTATCCTTTTCTTTTAAATTGTCATTTTCGAAAGCGTCAAAGCAGACACAAGTGCGTTCTTTCTTTCACTGCCATATAGACAGCAAATCTAACATGACACAAGAGAGACCATGTGCGGAATCCATGACTTATCATGCTCTTCGTGGCACATTATCGTCTTCCCAATTTTGGGCAAATATTAAGGATTTATTAACAGAAAATCTAATGTTAATTTTGAATAGGCCTGATCTAGGACTCGAAGCTAGGTCTACAAGGTCTGTACTTAGGTACCATTAATCTTGTCCAAGCAATCATTGCCTGCCAGAAATGTCCTTAAGGGTACTCTGCGACTTCTCACTAGAAGGATATCGACAGTTGCTCAACGACATTCTGCTGATGTGGCCGAAAATTCGATATTGTAACGTGAAAGACTTGTTTCGGTATAAATCTCTGTATTGCCAGTTCACATTAACTTAAGAGTTTGTCTTACAACAAACACAAACACTTAATATTCCTCTACATCCAAAATAAACTTCAACCTAAATTTTTATACAAATGTCAGACTTTTATTCGAAACTATTTAGCTTAACCGTAAGAATTTAGAATTTTCAAAATAATTATGTTTACAAATCTCTTTCAATTGATGGACAGGTCCATATTTGCCTATGTACTGTTAGTGTATAGGATCTTTAGGAACAGATTGATTCATCCTCGCCTCGGCCTCGATGACGCGTTTGCTTCAGATGATGCTATTTGATATTAGCATTGATATCGTTTAAAATATTGGTCGTAAAATAGCTAATCGTTGACAAATTAGAAGTCACTTTGAATATATTCTAAAACTAGATGACCTGGTGAACTTCTTATCAACTACATCTATATATAAATAGCTGGCTGGCGCAATTTCGTATCACAATTAAGGAAGTTGATTGTAAGGGGGTAATATATAACCTACAAGTCCCCAAAATTTAGATGAAGAAGGTATCGGTGGATTTTAATAGGTATTCTTGTCCAGCGAGTCCCACACTTGCAAATGGGCAGTTCTGTGCTGTGTGTGATGAAGTTTTACGTCGATTTGGGGAAATCAAATCTGTTCTTTCAGTAAACCTTTCTCTCCTATAAAGTTACATTGTTAATTTTGTCCTGGCTGACAATGAATTATGATCCATTCGGGAATCTATAAAAAAAAATAGAAGGTTTGATTTGGCATCGGAGAATGCTTGATAAATAGGTTCATCCTCGCAAAACTCAACATTACAACGCTATCCACCATCTACTTCCAACGATTACTCTAGTATTTTGGTCATTTAGCCCGAAGACAGCGAAATAACTTGAAGAAACTGGTTCAGGTAGAAGAGGAAGAAGGAAAAAGACCTAATAGTGACCCCTGACCTAAATAAGGAAGATAACGAGACTCGCGGTTCCAACAGCTTTAAATTAAACCGAGGATAGAATGATGGAGGCAGCTTCTCCAGTCACTAAAGCATTTCAGAGCATCTACGACCTTCAATAATGAAGTGGATGGAAATGATGACGCCAACAAGCAATTAGGTAAGTTGTTTTTTATTAATGTAACAAATTGTTGTAACTCAAGCATACATAAGACTTTAATTGGTATATACTAAGCCAATTCGCAAAGACGTAAAAACTTATGAAATATGATATATTTCGTATATATAATGGATGTAGCGAGAAAAAATCTAATAAAAACGGTAGAGACATCGTAGAATATAATGGATAATCGAGGCACTACAAATAAACGTGAGAGATTTCATAAAAAATGACATTGACTTCTAAGGCCTTCTAAGCTGACATTCGAAAATTCTTAAGTATTATTTTACATTAAGAATAAAATATCGACAACATTTGCTTATTCAGGGTGAACCTCAAACATTGTGAGCGTATTATATCTACGATGTAAAATTCACGATTACGTGATATCTACGTATTCTGCACAATTAAATCCAAACAAAAAGTTAAAGCAAAAACTTAAATAAATCCTTCACAAAAATACTACCATATAATAAATGACTTCTTTGATGATAAGGGACAAGCCCAACTACCTATAAAAAAACTTCTGAATATTACTATAAAATTAATAAATATTGAGTTTAAGCTAAAGAAATAGAATAATTTTAATTTTTACCAAGTTCTATCCTCATTAACAAAGGTATACAGGTTATATGTATATATGATTTGCATATATGTATGTTTATATATATGTATTTATAAACAACGAAGGGTTTCTGGAAGAAATCTCTTTTTAGAGATAAGTCATCCTATGTATATAAGCTTTCGGTTTGTTTGTTGTTTCCCATTATCTTTGGTACATAAATAAATAAATAAAAATAGCAGCTATATATAAACTTCAACCAGCTATATACTTTTCGTGTATGGGAGGAAGGATATTGATAATCTCCTTCTGCTTTTTTTACTTATAAGCTTAACTAGTCATTGTAATATAATGAATTTCTTATTATGTGATTCTTGTCAGGAAATAACATGGAATTATTTAAATTACTGTATTGTCTTTGATAAGCATTTCATTTGTTATGTTAAACAGATGTTTTAAAATTACTCAAAATCACATCGAAAAATTCCTTTACATACTTAAAAACGGATGTACCTTTTAAATGGTCTAATTGTTTTCTTACTTTACTTAGTAAATAATTAATATAATTTGATGGTCAATTGGAATTTTTTGGATGTAGTTTATTATTTTGTAGGAAATTGTATTGTCTAATATATCTGTCTCTGATCTAGTGGATTCGGTCGTGGCTAGTTACCACTGTTTCTGCAAAGATGTGCTGCTAAGCAAAATATTATGTTCTAGTGTAAATTACTCTAAACAGGTTAGCGTGCTTCCATCTCAGACTGTATCACCATTTTCAAATAGGTGAAGCGCTGACCTGCCAGCAAACAAAGTTACAAGTGCGTGCGTACAAAGTACACACATGTCAGAAGTGAAACTGTCGTTGGCAAACTAATTTTCAAGTCTTGTCTATATTTATACATATCTAAAGCATTAGATTACCGAGACTTACAGGGAGGGAAAAAGGATGGTATGTTAGAAATTTAATGAATTTAATTGTCATTAAAATGTTAAAAGTGTCGATAAATAATACAAATAATTTATTGAATTGTAAATAAAAATGCCACGTGTTTTTTATCAATATTAGAAATTATTAATTAAATTTATGAAAAATAGTATATTAAATTATTAAATGACGAGTAACAAATTAAAATGCGACATGTTATCTGCCAATATTGAAACTAACATTCAAACGAATTAGCATAAAAAACGCTGCACATCTTCGTGACGCTAATCACGCGTTTCATGGGTAAACTTTTTATCTTCATCAAAGACGTTTCACTTCAAAAATAATATAGATGCTGATACCTTCTTTCTTCCGAATATATCGACGAAAACAGAAAAATCAAGTTAGTAGACATTTTGATGTTTTTGTACTTCTGATGATTATGTTATCTCTTATCAACATAGCTTTTTTTTACTTTTAACTAACTAAAAAAGGATAATGATACAGACAACAACTGAAATTTTGCATCATTAGACAAATTCACAGTCACAAACTAATTCATAACAATATGTATCATGATTTTGGCGTTTCATACTTAAAAATATGTTTTGAATACTTATCTTAATATCAAAGTTTCGTACAAGGCTTTTTTTCGAAAGATATATTTTATCTTTTTGTAAAACATTGTATTTGCATGTTCCACTTTATACGTTCACCTATTTCTTTCTTGCACGTCGCAAGGTTGGCTTGGAGATAAAGGCTTTTGAGTTGTAAGCTCGCCTTCTGTGCATTGTACACTATATAAGTACAGAAGAAGCACGCAATTACTACATAACTTTGCAATGATTAACCGGCACACTGTTTTATATTAGTCTACAGATGTATCAACGGCCCCTTCATATAAAGAATCAAGTAAAAAATCCTAATTTTTAAGACCTGTTTATTTTTATACAAATCTAAAACTTTGGATTCCGAGACTTCCGAGAGGGAAAAGGTAGATATGTTAAGAATTTAATTGTAATTCAAATATTAAAAGTATCGAAAATTAATACTTTAGTTAATTATTTATTGAAATCTCAAACGACGGATTGTAAATAAATTTTCCTTTTGAATTTATAACTTAGAAAACAGAATTTATTAAATATTTTATGAAAAATAATAAATTAAATTATTAAACGACGAGTGGGAAATTAAAATTCCACAATTATTTGTAAATATTAAATCTACGTAACCTTTAAACGAATTAGCATAAAAAACGCTGCACATCTTTGTGACGCTAATTACGCGTATCATCCGTAAAAGTTTTACCTTCATGCGCCTAACGAAGTTTCACTTCAAAAATGTATAGAGTAACATCAATTTCTTCATGAACTTTCTATTAATCTGAAATCAGGACTCAGGTATACTGAGGTTTAAAGATATAATAACATGTCAATATTAAATTTAAAAATATTATGTAAGGCAGCCCAAGTATATTATATTACTATATAAGTATAGTATATTTTCTACTTTAAAAATTCATACATACATAGTATCACGCCTCATTCCCATAGGGCTAGGCAGAAGCAACATCCTCCATATTTCCTTCGCTTCTTTCATTTTCATTAAACCTTTCATATAGGTTTGTCGGCTTAAAGTACTCTTGACTTGGCCCTTATTTAAAATGTCCTGGATTTGATTCAGGAACGTTCGCCTTGGTCTTCCCCTTCCAACTTTCGCATTCACTCTTGACACTCCTTTTTGCCAGTCTCCTTTTATTAATTCTCTCTACATGCCCAAACCATCTAATCATACCTTTCTCAATTTTAGTCACTACGTCTTCTTTTATACCACAACGTTCTCTTATCACACTATTTCTTACTCTGTCACTCAGTTTTAATCCACTCATGCTTCTCAACGCTCTCATCTCTACCGCATTTATTTTACTTTTGTGATTGTTCTGCCTAACCCAACTTTCACTACCATAGATAAGTGTTGGCACCAACACTCCTGCAAGCACACCCAGTCTGGCCCTTTTGAGACACCATCTGGCTATTAATAAAGGCGCGCAGGGCACTATTACCATATTCCCTGCATTCACTCCCCTTTCAATATCACTTTTACATGTTCCATCTTTTGTAAATTTAGATCCCAAATATACAAATTCTTTCACCTCTTCCACTTGTTCCCCATCTATCAAAATATTGCCATTCATCATAGATTCATCTCGTTCAAAAAGCATAACTTTCGTTTTGTTTACATTCACTTTCATTTCTTTCCCTTTCAAAGCTTTATTCGTAATATTTACCATCATCTGTAGCTCATTAGCGGATGACGCAAGTACTACTTGATCATCAGCGTAAAGTAAACATTTGATGAGTAATTCATTCATTTTTAACCCATACATACTTTCTTTTAAATCTGTCAGACAGTTATCCATGAATAGGTTGAACAGACAAACACCTCTTTCGACAGGAAACCACTCCGTGTACGCCCCGTTTATTCTGATACAAGCACTAGAACCCTCATAGAGAGACTTCAATGCAGATTACCTTTCACCCCATACGTAGATAACGTTGACTACAGCTCATTCCTAAAAATTCGGTCGTAATTATTTACGATTCAAACCATTAATAGTCAACTTTTAATTCTAATGACTATTTAGGCATAATTAAAAGAAAACTTTTTTACCATTGCCATCAGTGAGAACCGTACAAAATTTCTAATTATTTCAAGGTTTTAAAAACAATTGTTGATGAAAAGGTTGAAAGATAATTTTAGTAGCTACGTTCTGAAAACAGATTAACATTATTTATATAGCCTTTAATGAATTATGGACATTAAGAAGGTACACGGTTACGTACTGTCATTTTCTCCACATACAAACTACCGGGAACCTGATGTTATGTAAATAAACTTGTATTCGTTAAGGAATAACTACACTGTTAAAAATTCTAGTTAAGAAATATCTTAGAGGCTACTGAGAAAAACATTTATTAATAATTAATACAGATTTACTTGTTTTAACGTATGTGGGAATGAATTTGAATGTTTTGCCAAATAACTTATTTAAGTTTTTTAATTACCGATTTATAGGTAAACATAGTTTTATACGATAAAAAGGATATAGTGAGTTATTCATAAAAGATAGATAGATATAGACTATTGCTAACCTTTTTCTAGATGTGTATTCAAGTTCTTTATTCAGGTAGCTTTTTACAGCACATTTCAATCGTAAAAAAATGTTTTTTATATATATTATATTCAATGTATACTGATTTTGATATTTAAAAAGCGACTTGTAATCTAAAGTAACGTGCCTTCGTGCCCTGTTTTAAGAAGAGCCCACAACAAACTCAGTCGGGTGCCCCTTTGTTTCACATCGTCATTACTATATATATTATTAATTTATTCCATATCGATAAAGGCAATTCATTCACTCCTACTCCCAAGTTTTTAGCTTTTAAGTAGTCCTTCAAGTTATAGAATGATTTCTCAATTAGGTTTCTTTTAACAAAATACTTCAATTTAATGATCTTTTGGTAACGTCTTCTGTGAGTATAACAGGGGGATTTCCCACAATGCACTGTTTTGTTATATATCTAAGGAAAAGGCAAAGTTTTGGATGAAAGCTTCAGAAAGCTTGACTTTACCCAAAACTTTCAATAGTTACCGCTATATTTAAATCAATTTGCATATAACCTAGACAAATTGTGCACTTGGTGCTCCCTGGCGAAGTGTCCAGCGTGAGCACCCTAGCAACATATCTTGTTGTCACTGGTTGTAGTATATCTTTTACTGGAAAGCATAATTGGTATAATGATCGCCAGTGAAGTTGAGTGGAGGGCGTTTGGCTTCTTTTGTAAGACCGTCATCTCGGTGATGGAGGAGTATGGGTGGCAAAAGTCGCACATACGCGCTTCATGCTTCACCCTATTGAGTGATAAGGAATCACTAGTAATCTAACTCATGGAGGAGGAGGAATCCTATGGGTTTTATTTGGTAATCTGTCATCTGCAAGTCCCGATTGGACAAATTCTCTCATCAGGTGCGTAAAGGCAAAAAAAGACAAATGGTACACTTAAAACTTCCCCAAGAAATACTTTATATGTATATTAAACTCGCATGAAAATCTTTTGCGTAGTTTTTAAGTTTATTGCAAATATACAATCAAAAAGACACGGCGATGGACTTTGTTTTATAGAACTTAAAGACAGTGTAAGAAAATAAAAAATCTGCTCGATTACTATGCCCACGGTATATGAAGTCATACGTTTTAGTTGGAATCTTTTGGGCTCGGATGAGTCACAATGAGTACCTTTGCATACACAAACACGCGGTGAGCATCAAAGAGTTTGCTGGTGCCTGGGATTTCTATGAAACTGATTATTCATTACGATTACGTAAAATTGTAAATTATCCATTGCTATTTTATACCGATTTAGGTAAACCAAAAAAATTTAAATAAAGTCGAACTAACTATAATTTTAAATGTTATGGATTTTTAAGCTAATATTGCATCTTGGTATTTTTGAGTTGTTAGTCAGTCTATTTGACTGAACTTTATTTCTATAAAAAGGATTTTAGTAAGCCGATCTTGAAAATGGGCAAGTAATCTCACGGGCTTTTTTAGGACCATTTCAAGGGAACAGTTTCGAAAAAAGCGTCCGCAACGAAAGCTCTTAAAAGGGCTAAATTTTCCCCATTTTTGCAATATTTTTCATTTATTCTTCAATCCACTTGGTCGTAACATTATATTATATAATTAACAGCTCTTCCCCGAGTACTTAGTGATCATCACTTTGTTAAATATATATGTTTAAAAATCAATTGCTGTTTGTTATCCTTGCTAAAACTGGAGAACGGACTGATTTGGCTAATTTCGGTTTTGAATTATTTGTGGAAGTCCAGGGAAAGTTTAAAGGGTGAGCAAGTATGAAAAAATGTTTGGATTTACTATTATCCAAGCAATTTTTAAAATTAAAAACAACAATTTCGCTTCCTCCTAGAAACTATTCCTAACTATCAAACATTTGATGTTCGTCTCGTCGTTAAGAAATCATTTAAAATTTAAATGAATACTTTCAATTATGACATCGAAAACCAATATTTTTTTGACATTACTATATATGGCTTTTTGCAATATATAATATTCTGATGCGGTACGAAGTTTGCCGGAACAGATAGTTTTACATTAATCGTGAACAGTTTTGAAGATCTTATGATGATTATGTTAGCGAGTTTAATGGTCTAAAACTATCAAAATATTGCATTACGTGTGCCCAGTTTGGGGCAAATCAATTTAATGTATTTTGTAAATAAAGATACAACACTTAGGTCAAATGTTGCATTGAACATACGAGTATAACTACGTCATTTCTGTGTAAAGTCTACTAAGTATTCACAATATGTAACGTCATAGTCGTTTAACGAATAGAATAAATCCTTAAACGTCTAGTTCACACACACAAACGTACACACACAGAGAGAGTGAGGGAGATAGAGATAGAGAGAGAGAGAGAGAGGGAGAGAGAGAGAGAGAGAGAGAGAGAGAGAGAGAGAGAGAGACAGACAGACAGAAGCAGAGACGGACAGACACACACATATATGTGAGGTTTATGAAAACCTAGAAATCATTTTTTAAATGTCTTTTTAACTCCTATATATATATTTTTTCGTAATGGTTGTGTGTGCAATAAAGTATTTATCTGTCTATGTATATAAAATACTAATTTATTCATCCACAAAAAAATCAATTTTCCTAAAATTTCATTGAAAGATGAGACAAAATGTTTAAAAGTTTCAGTCTATGTTATCAGTTTAAGAAGTTAGACAGCGTAGTTATGGATTATTTTAAATATTACTCGTTTTGAAATAAAATATCTTTAAATAAACATTTCGCCTGCACTTAGCGATAACGTACGATGTCCTCGCGCATAAGCTATAAGGTATTATTCGGTTGCATATAATTAAGTTATGTAGGTTGCATAAGCGACTCGTATTTGCTAACGTACACCTGTTATCACGAGGTTCATATCACGACTACAGATGCAATCGCAGTCATTGCAACTTGTAGAATTGGTATACCAGATTTATCAAATTAAAGCAAGCATTTTTTTCGTATTTATTAAGGTTTTAGACGATCCAACATTGTGGGCGCTATGATTGGTGATGAGTCAGGTTGGAGAGTAGTCACCTCGTATTGCGAGGCTGTCATCCTGCAGAAGGAGGCACCAAACAGGCAAAGGGAGCTTATTGGCTGACGCTATCCTTCTCTGAAGACTGCCTGCTCCGCCTCAACTAAACCCTTAGGTCGGATTCAGTCGGGGAGCCAGAGCTGAATGCGTCAGCGTAAATCGGGACTCCAACACCAGGATGAAAAGTTCCTTAGTGAGTATCTTGGTACAACCAGTGATTCGTAAACTCCCGTATTTTAAGTTTAAACATTTCCCAGTAAAAAAGGTTTTAGACGAAAATATTAATTATTGGGCGCGAATAACCCAAAAATACCACATTCAAGTAGAGATTAACAACTGATTTGAAGCCATTTTATCGTATTATTTTAATGTACGACTCAATTACAATGTACGACGATGATATTAAAACATAACTTAAATGAAACCCCACGATTTACTCACCTTGGTACCTTGTGGTATCCCTTTAAGATCATTGTTATAATATTAGTATAATTTATTTTTTTAAGTTAGAGCAATACGTTTTATTCTAAACTTTACATTTTAGTATTTCTTGAAATAGCTTTCTTCTAATAAAGGCTTTATTAAATTAAAGAATATATCTATGGTGTCTTCTAGGAATTTATTATCGTAACGAATACAGATTACCTGTATGTTAACTTTTAATGTTATTTTGCTTACTAGGACTTATGACAATTTCATTTTTACTCTTTATATTGACGCAAAGCTGACTTTTCTTAAACAACTCAATATTTTTGTACACATAATAAGTTCTCGAATAGATATACCCTCTGGATAATTAGATAAACAATCGATAATGAAAATAAAAACTCAGTTAAACCACACTATAATCAAGAAATTTTATGAAGTCTTCTTCGAAATCGGTAAAAATGCCACTATGGCACCACCATATGTTTTGAATAACATTTTATATATCCGTGATAATATTAATTTGTACAGCAAATGGTGCGAAACACACAATTTTAATACAATTAATACAAATAAATTTGTAATGCCATATTTTAGAGTGAAGAAGGTTCAGAAATCATTTGTCGGGTTGAGCATATGCATTCTTAATAAGATACCCGAATCACTTTTGGGCAAATTACAAATTACAAAAGGCATATTATAATGTTGAAGATTATTGGAGCGACAAAGATGTTTGGACTTGATTCCAGTTGCATATGAAAGCTAAACACATTGTTTAAAGGAGTAACCGTTGAGTTTCTTATTTTTTTCTTCTCAGCGGAATCCACTTTCCGAACCGGTGGTAGATTTGTTGACGATGAAGATTCAAAAGTGCTTTTCGAGGGTCAAATATCTATTCATTATTCAATCAGCTCTCCTGTGCTTTTATGAATTATGTCACGGTTCTTATATAGCAGCCACATATTGCGCAACAACCGTATATAGTGAAATTATATAATAAGTAATAGGTAAATTTAGAAGTCAGTCCTTAATGTTGTTAGTGGAGGTCTTATTTAAGAGAGGCAGGGTGTGGGTATCGTATGTTGGTGCTTTGTAACAGCGGTTACGTGAGCTTAGCGAAGTTACGAAAGCACAATACACTTCGCACTGAAATGAATTTAGCGCACTGTGAAGAGGAAGCGGAGAGTCCGATATTATTGTGTAAATTTACTAGATGTGACTGTTGCGTAATTATACAAAGGAATATAAAACTATATCTATAGGTTCTGTGTATATAAAACTATATATTTCATACATACAAAACCGTTGATTTTTTAAGCTATATTGTAGACAAATTCTACTTTTTGTTTTACTACTAATGTTCGCTGACGCATTCAGCTCTGGCACTCCGGATGAATCTGACTCAAAGGTTCAAAGAATGGGAAGCTAACGGACAACACTGCGCCTTCTGGCACCCCTTCTCCTCCGGCGGCCGGGAGGATCATCGACCGCAATCTCCCTTTCCCTCTCTAATGCTTCCTTCTACAAGATGACAGACTCACAAAAGGAGGACACAGCCCTCCAACGTGACTCCCCAGGGAGCATAGCACCAACTACGCATGACAAAGAGAGATCACTGCCAACTAGGGATACCATGAGATGGCGTTGTGGTCCCCAAGCCGGACATTATGCTAGAGTGTGGTGCGCCGAGTCAACAGCCGAATTCTACTAGTACTACTACTGATACTATTTAGTTTTGAACTTAGATTGCATTCAATCGAATATGAGCATTGTTATACATTCATATGTAAATTACGCAAGTAAAAATCTAGTTTTTCAATATTTTTACTAGATATTTTTCTCGCAAAGTGTAAGGTTTATACACTTGGAAACCATTCAACCGATTTGCCCTAAACCGATTTGATCAGAAATGCAATATTGTGAAGATGATTTTAGGCCACTAAACGCATTCATCATAACATCTAGTGCAGTAACTTTAAATTAATCATATGACTCTTTGATGAAGTTTAAGTATGTTCAAGTGACAATTCCATCTGTTTAGGGACAATAGCTTTAGATTGACAGTGGTGTACAGATTTCCCCCATATTTCCATCGAATCGGGACACGAATACGCGTATGACACTCCCAGGATTAACTAATTCAAATATCTCTTCTTCTTCCTTATATATTCATAGAAAATCAACAGTTTTATAATTTCATTTCAAAATTTAATTGAATTAGTAAAAGATGCTTTCTTTTTGCATTTGAATCTTAAATGAAAAATGGTCAGAAAAAAACTTTGTCGCTAATTAGTGTAGACATTAATGTCAACATAAAATAACTCAGTCACTATGAAATTGATGTGTTTATTGGGAGCAATTATTTAATTACCTATTTATGCAAACATGAGGACAACGTTAAAAGGCCCCACACACTAACAGTCATTTATGTTCCTGACAAAAATGACTGAATATAGTCCTCCCACTACATACCAGAAGGCAATAGTCGATAATTTCACACCAAGTACCTTCTATTGCAGGTATGATTACTTCTTGAGACCGACTGGCGTACCGAATCGAGCCAATAAAAGATGCAGGCCTGTTGAACCCAATAGCCTCACATAAAGGGTTCAGAATGAACTGCAAATTTACTACAAAGAGATAGATTAACAGTTTTGAATTGTAAGTTTACGCCAAAAAACTGAGAATCTGAGATTAATCGTCATTAACTAAGAGGCTCCGACCGGCACAGAACTCTCACTGGCTAGTATTATAGGTGAAATACTTATCAGTGAGCAGGCCTGAAGAGGGGTTGCCTCCTTTTGCGTGACTGTCATCTCGCTTAAGGAGGTACGACAAAGGGATAGCGTGAATGCCGCTGAGGCACTCCGGCCCCGATGAAGGAGAGTAGGAAACAGGAGGCGGAGGTTAATACAACTCCTTCCCGTGAGCCGTCTACAACCGCGGGACCAATGAGGAATGCCCCAACGAACCTCTGGTTCGCCGCCGACGGTTCCGCAGGGTTTTAGTGTGTATTGCGAATTCTTCCCCCTCGCGTTGTCCATCAATCCTGACCCCACAGCCAGGGTGCGTAAATGCATTTTCCAGTGATATAAAAAAAAGAGTTAACTAAGAGGCTGGACGATTGTTAGCGCACTATTAATGTTTGAGGATTTTAAACGACCTCGCGGGACATTATTAGCGAAAACCGAAATTGTAACGGAACTGTGAATTATATGATCTATTGTAATTAACTGTGAGGGTGATTCATAGATGCAGTGTTAGTGTATGGGGCTCATTAAGACGAGTTTTGTTTTTATAACGGGTGGTCCGTTCCAGCTTGTTTGTATCCGTGCATTTGGTAAGACGCGTAGTGAAAGTGATTGCGCTGTTGTCGCGTGCGCGGGCGCACCCGCCGACCTTGCCATATACGATCGCGCAGCGCGTCGCATCCATTGCACTACTTACCTTGAACAGTTTTTTGCCTGTTTCGCCATAGTAACATTGCCTGTTTGCCAGCCCTACAGCACAGTAGCCCATATTCGTAAGAGTGAAATGAAACAAAACCTTATATAATAGTTGTCACTGCATACGTAATCTTATATGCATATAGATTACGTTATATACTTACGTAGACACAAAAATTGTTATCTATGTTGTTTATAGACTTTAAACGATGTTTAAACCAGTTTCTTTAAAAAAGTTCATTAATTTCGCTAGAAATAGCTTAATTTTAGACCACTACAATCTCACACTCACTCATCACGAGTTATGCAAAACTAAGCATAATTGACTTAAAATTAAAGAATGACTGCTTTCGCAACTAAGAACTCTAGAAGGCATTTATTGTCCGTCTGCTCGCTCTGAACTGAACCTTTAAATCGGATTCATCCGGGGGGTGCCAGAGTCGCCGATTATCGGGCTCCCACCACCGAAGAGGGTTCTATTGAATTTGGGTGGGTATTCTATTACAGTTAGTAAGTTCCATACTCCCGAATGAAGGTTTGTACTTGATCTGGCGCATTTACCAACGAAAAAGAAACTAACTGCTGGTTCTCTATATTTACTCGTATATATAGAATAAGCCTTAAAAGTTTCACATCGGTGTTTGAGATACTATGCTATTATATCACAAACTGGCTGAGATCGTTACTGATTCCCATTGTATTGTGTAATAAAAAAACAGTGTATGATCTCAAGATGGATGAGATACCTGTTATATGTGTCTTAAGGTGCTTATTCAAAAGGTAATTATTAAATTTTTTAACTGTCTGTCTGTATGTTGTTTTCGTTAATCAATGTAACGACTGGACAGAATATAAAGGGTTTTTCTCTAGCAGATAGCTGATATTATAAGGAGTTATGATTAGGCTTCTTTAATTTGAGAGTTAAAGGCATTCAGATACAGCAAATTTGCTAGATTCGCTTAGGCCATATGCAAATTTGATTTCCATAAAAAATGTTATGTTTAGTTAACCTGAAGAACTAGCTATATGCTATCATAGAGTTTTATTTAGAGCATTTCAAAAGGAACAATTTCGTCATACATGATTTTTGAGTAACTTTAACTGTTTTCGTAGCGCAGGCTTGGCAGGCGCAATGTTTTATATCGAATACGTTTTGAGACAATTTTCATTTCTGCTTTGCTCCTATTGGCTTTACTTTCCCTCGACAAATAGATTCTCATCAGGCGTCAGAAAGGAATGTGTTACTGTACTTCGGATGCCCCATCAACAGATGAAGAGGTTTCTGCTGGGTTTTAATGGATGATACAAGGTCTCTTTCCTTACCGAGTCCCACACTCTCGACCTTCCCGTCCAGGTGCCTTAATACGTTTCCTAGGAAGAAAACGTCTCAAGATAAGTGACTTATTATATTAACATATCATCTCTATGTATATAGTCTCATAACCAAAGTAATATCTATTGTTGTTATAATAGAGCGCGAAGTATCACGTGTTCCCGAGGACAATCATATGCGCGCGAGCTGTAGTTTAACATTCACACTTTAATCATGATTGGTTTGTTCTAGAAATTTATCAGATTATCGTGAATCTAAAGTCTATACCATCTAAATCAATGCAGCAATTTGTTTATGTCATTGAATGCCAAAGTCGTTGCCGCGAACAACAGTTATTTACATGGAATTGATCAATTAGTATTTATTAAGACATAAATTGTTACAGCGGCGTCGATTCTATAGTACTATTCGATAAAGTATGTCTATATTTATTTCTTTTTGTTCAGAATCAAATGAAATTAAATTTTAAATATCTTTTGTAGGCTTTATATTTCTTTAACTTTTGAATTACCAAAGCCATTTCTTACATATAATTTACAATGTACATATTTTATACTGATGATGATATTGAGGTTTAAATTCTAAAAAGAAGCCATAAAAATCTCAGTGGGATATCTTTCTATAATAATCTTTACAATATGATTTCAATTTACTTAACTTAATTGCATTAGTTTCCACGCTTTTATCGTTTAAATAATCACTCCAATAAAGAAAGAAGAAGAGAAAGATCTGTTACATTTTGTTTATTATCTATAAACTGTTGAGATAATAAAGCTATGACCATCGGTGTAACACTCGTAGTTCCTAATGCAATGGGAATTTGAGAAAATCCGTTGTTTGTGTTACATAGTATATTTACAAATCAATCAAATATTCAGTAAGGTCGTGATAAGTCAGTGAGATGTTCTAAAACGATAAATCTGTAAAGCCTCAAGGGCTTAGTGTCTATATATAATAGTATTTTCAAGAATACCCAGTACAATTATTACTTAGATGTGCAGAACTGTTTTTAACTAGTGGGATATCTTGCTGGTTATAAAAATGCATACACATCTTTATTTGGGGTTTTAATGGTACATATTTTTAAACCTTATGAAGAAATCTAATTGTATAATTGTTAATCAGTTAAGCCATTAGTGGTTAAATCAACACAGCGTGTATTTGAGTCGCAGCCGCGCTGAGTAGAGAGGCCGACCTCATCGCCCGCGTTCGTTTATAAACTACTAGCATTGAAGCATTTACCTTTCCTAGGTCGGACATGTCCTCAATACAGCCTAGAAGCGTTGATACACGATGTATGGAATGCCGTATTGGCTAAGACACAAATTTTGTGCAATATATGCCTAATTCGACAAGTAAGTTGAACGCGGCGTCATATCTAAGCCTGTTCGCCCGATAAGTCGATTGTAAATGCGCTATAATTATATTACCTTGTACATATATACATTAATAAGTCTGACGTGTTGCAATATTAACTGATCGATTGACATTCTCTTTAAGCTATAATTTAAACTACCAAAGTTCTAACAGCCACTAATTTAAACGTGTTGTTACATGTATCTTACATACGAGTTATTTTAAAGAAAGACGTGAAATACTTATCTGAACCATTGTAAAAAGACATGTATCAACGTCAAAATATAATTTCTTTATTAAATGCCCAATAGAATAGTTTTGATTTAATATTTTCTCAATAACATTTTATACTTAACACCTAAATTCTATGACTTAAGCTTCTCGATTGGGGAATTCACAGTTAATACCCATATTGTATGTCTCTGCCTTATTGGTCTAGTGGTTTGCATGTTCAACTACAGACATGAGATCCTAGGTTCGAGTCCCGGGTCGTGCCAGTTCAAATATCAATTCAATTAAGGTTTTCTCAATATTTGCCCACAGTTGGACGTTGGCGGTGTGCTTCAGCCCCGTGCGTCGGAGAGCACATTAAGCCATCGGTCCGATCTCTCCCCGGTCGTTTCGGATTACCGTCACATCGGAGTATGAGAGTGAAGGAATAAAGAGTGCACTTGTGTACTGTGCCTGCCAATCCCTAGTGGAGCAGCGCGTTGGGTCTATGCCCTAAAAACCCTCTCTCCTAGGAGCGAGGAGGCTTGTGCCCAGCAGTGGGACGTTAATGAGCTGCTAATTACATTATTAGCCATATTGTATATTTTACAGGTTGTTATATATATAGTTTCATATAGGTTCTTCTTAGGATAGGACGCAAAGAAACAAGATTATATGACTTTCTATAACATCATCATCAGTCGTAAATTGGAATTTGTGTGTGGAAAACCTATATTTGACGGAGAGTTGTAAAGGCCTACTTGAATAAATAGTTATTATATAATTAATACGTAATTGTCTGTAATATAGAAAAGTTTACCCAAAGAGTTCAATGAACCCACGTTTATTTTTTATTTACGTATATAGAAACAAATAACAAAATGCTACATTGATGACAGAGTTGCACACACACATACATTGATGCTGGGTTCGCATCCTGATCAGGTACCATTTAAATCTTTCTATAAAACATATGTGCTTTATGGTTGTTTAAAAGAGATGAATGTAGCTTTCTATGAAGAAAAACATCATGAGGAAACCTGTATGTTCCAGCAGAATCCCTAAGGGTATATGTAGTCTATCAACCTGCACTGCCGCAGTAACCTGGGTCCTTTTTTATGGCAGACATATTACTTGACTGTAGCCTCGTAAGTTGGTAAGTGATGATACAGTCTAAGCTACCCTGATAAGAGGTACTCAATGCTATAAAACCCTCTCTCTTATGAGTGGACATGTCTGTGCCTAACAGTGGGGCTTGTCTATTTAGAATAATGCCAATTAATTAAAACCAGAAGTCGATTTCGTAGTACCACTCACTTTTTTTGCTGTTAAAATTGACGTCAAACAAAAGAATAAATTAATTCAACTAAAATGTCTTTATAACATTGTACTTATGGTCAGCGAACACTTAAAATTTGTTAACGATGATTGATAATGTCAAAACGCACCGTTTAATTATTATGTTTATTCATGACGTGTCATATTCAAATTATACAGCAGACAATATTGTTAATTTGTAATAGCCTGTAAATTGTAATAGATTGTGACGGCCTAGCTGGCGCAATTGTTTTCTTTTCGTTGGAAAATGTATTTGTGGACTGCGGTTGAGATTTATAAGTTCAACCAGGAGTGTGGGACTCACTGCAGTGCAATAAAAACCAGCAAGACCTGTCGCATCTTGAAATGAGGCACTAGAGGTTTGCTGAAAATATTCCTTTCTGGCACCCTGAAGATTAGAACAACGACTCCTTCTTTGGGCAAAAGTTCCTCCTCCGCTGCCTCCCTCTGTGAGTTGACTGCTTTATAGAATTAGAAAAACACTGACCAATCCATCACAATGGTGTGAGTGCTTCGCTGACAGAGGTCCTAGATTCAATCCCCGGTACGGCGAGTTTAGGAACTTCTATCATTGAATTTGTCTGGATCTGGATCGGTGGCAGGCTTCGGACATGGCTAGTTATCTACCCTACCAGCAAAGTCATGCTATTGTAATAAAATTATAATGCGAAGATAGTTTTCGATCACTTAACTCTCTTATGCACTCGTCATGAGGCCCCGGAGGGTAATAGCGATCAAAGGGATACGGTCCAAGCAGGTGATCCCCCATGGGAGTTCAGGGTAAAACGGCTTCTCACGGCTGCTTACCAGTGCAGAGTAGCGGTAAGAACCAGAGGGGAATCACCGGACGCTGAAGAGATCACGAGAGCCAGTAGCGGGCAGGGCCATATTGGAGGCAATCCGCTCTAATCTGGACAAATAGCGGGGCAGAGAGCACAGGTCGCTCTCCTGTAGGAGAGCGACCTGTGCTCTGAGAATGAGTACTTAGTACCAACCTGTAGGTTGGTACTAAGTACTCATTCTCAAGCAATTTGGCAAATACCTGTACCAATCTGCTGGCTGTGAGCCGTCGGCATCGGAGGAATGCCTCAGCTCACCTCACCTCTGGTTCTCCAGTCATGATTGATGACGGTCCCGTTGGGGTTTAGTGGGTATTGCGAGTTCTTCCTCCTCTCTAAGACCCACACTCCCCAACCCACAGTCGAGGTGCATATATAACGCATAAAAAAGCTCATCTTGAGACCTTTAAACTTTTTTCGATTAATCTTAGTTAAGGTATTCAGCTAGAATTAGGAACTACACAGGTGACACGGCGGGGAACAGCTTGAAATTAATATAAGTAAGTGAGAGGAAGAGCCCCATTTTTCTAGAGGTCAGTTTGTTCGGCTATAGATATGAGGTCCTGAGTGCGAGTGCCGGGTTAGCCGAATGTAAAACTTAATACTGAGTTTTCTATTCTGAAATGTTTATTATTTGCCCGAAGTTTCCTCTCCGGTCGTGTTTGATTGCTGTCCCGATCCGGCTAAGAGAGTGAAGGAAAAGAGAGTGCACTTGTCTACTATGCCTGCCCACCCGCAGTGGAACAAGCAAGTGGGTCAATGCTCTAAAAACCCTCTTTTCTATGATTGCGAAGACCTGAGCCCTGCAGTGGGACATTAATACCTACTCACTTAATTTTTATTATATAGTACACTTTAGACGTAGGTCGAAGCCTTACTACGTATATTCTAATTTATCTTGGTTTTGACTGATAGGAGGCTTCGGCTGTGGCTTGTTGCCACCCTACCAGCAAAGACGTGCTGCAAACCAGCAAATTAGCTATCCTGTACGATTCCGTGAAGAAACCTTAAAAAGTTATACCCCTGACCAGGTTAGCAGGATTCCGTCTTAAACTCTATCACTAACCACCAAGTGAGATTACATTGAAACTCTAAACCGTCAGCAATAAAAAAAGATTGTTGCACAGTTCACTTCTCATAGCTTATATAATTGCGAATCTTTTATTTTATTTACTTAATTTCATTATACAGGTGAAATTTATTTACGTAATCTGCAGTCGTTTAAACAGGTGTCACTAGCGTAACAAGTAATTAAATAGGTACAATTAAATAATAACTTGTTGATGAAATGCCTTCGTTTCGTTACTTGTTTTCTAATATATACAAAGTTTATGAATGCTAAAGTGAATGTCTCTTTTCACATTTTCGATAATATTTCGAATAAAGATAGGCAGGACCTTGGAAAAGAATATAGGCTACATTTATTTATTAATTTATGTTCTCTTTATTGTACACCAAAGAAAAAAATTACAAAGAATAAGAGACGCTCAAGTAATAACAAAACAAATGTACAAAAAGGCGGTCTTATCGCTAATCAGCGATGTATTCCAGACAACCTTAAGGAGAAGGAAATTGTGCTAAAGTAAGTGGGAGGTGCATAAAGAAATAATACATACTAATATTAAACAGAGTACACATATAATATAATATATAAATAAAATATACTTACATATACATACTAACACAGTAATAAAAATGAAATTTGTAATAATATCATCTTATTATACGACTTGTAACAGGAAATGTTTTGTGACTTCGTGTTTAAAGGAATTTAAAGATTGTGCTCGTCTTATATTCACTGGTAGTGCGTGCCACAGCCACACATTTAGTTATGTAACAGAATTTTCATGAATGTAGATCTATGGAAACGGATATTTAACAAGTCAAAATGAGTGTGTGGACAATTTTTTATCAGATTAAATGAATAAGAAGACGAGAAAAGGATTTGAAAGTTACATTGACTAACAAAACCTGTGAGATGTTTTCGAAACTATTGGTGAAATATGCTTAAAAAAGGGATTCTTTTAAATCATTATTTTTTTAGTTTATGGATTTAAACCTATATATACATATATATTTCATTAGAAATAAAGAATGTATCTACACTTTTAACTAAGTAAGATAAAGTTTTCAAGTGTCATTAAAGTTACTAACTTACGAGTGTTTATTTACATATTCTATGTGTTGATTTATTTCTTTATTTTAATTCATACTCTTTATTATACACTACAGAGTAACAAATAAAATAGAACAAGACTTTTTAAATAGTGTGAGGTATAAAAGGCGGTCTTAACACTTTACAGCGATTTCTTCTAAACAACCTTAATGGTATCAAAAGACAGTAATCGGAGGTATATGTATACTAAAATATAATTATAATAAACTGACGATAAATAATAATCGGTACTGAAATTACGTAAATACCAATACAAACTTACCATTATGTATATTAATGTCTCACAGCTTGTCTTATTACTTTTGGTATCTTAGCAGTAGTTCTACTTCCACGAAGTCGCGTATACAAACTAGTTAATAAATAGTTTATAAAATTTACACCTTTCACATGCATTTAAGTGTATTTTGCTAATGTAACCATAAAATAAGGGGAATTGAAAGATATTTTACATTTACTTTGTACGGAGACATACCCAATATACTATATTTATTATTATATTTAAAAAAACTTGAGAAATAGATAACAAACTCGATGAACCAAGTTATTTTGTGCATTATTTAATTTGGAAATATATATGCTTCTTCTAATTCATAGATATTTTCCACAAAATAAAAGATAATAAACATAAGTCTAATGCTAATTAAAGATAAAGGACATTAATATTGATAAATCCTTCTTCATTTTGCTACTAAACACATAGACTAAAATTTGCGTCGCACTTTAATTAGATATTAAAAATCATCAGATTCTAAAATACTTCATCTAATTAATTAGTATTCCAAGACTACAATAATTTAAAGTCTTAATATAAACATTAATCAGGTTTAACACGATTTCTAATACGAATATCAATATAATTAAATAAGTACTTATAATACTTAAAGTGTCATCTATATATATACTAGAACTGCCCCTCGGTTTCATCCACGTAGATACCGATCTCGTGTCAATGGAAAGTCTACTATCGAGCTTTCTTATATTGAAATTCTTAAATTCGTTATATCTTTGAATGGAATCTATCTATTTGAATGGAAGGTCCGATTTTAATAATTTAAAATTATATTACAGGTATTAAAACGGTCTTTGATAAAATATCATTTAATAGTATAAGGATTTATACAGAGGTATAAATAATATGGTTTGATTAGCGTCGGTTGTGTTAAGTTTTTAAATGTAAAAAAGTAGTTATAGTGGCATAAATACAGTAGTTAGTAGTTAGACATATAGTATGCCGGACTTTTTTGTAGATATTAAAACGTTCTATAATTCTGTAGAAGATTTTTTTGTTCTATCATTAATAGTTTCCGCAGAACACGCTAAGACAGGTTTTTTGTGACTATTTTTTTCGCAGCTTGGGTTACATCAATGCATTTTCCTTAGGGATAACTATTTTTTTTTTTTTTAAATACTATAGTCTATATTACTATATTACTCAGTAAAAATGCAGCTATCTAATGGCGAATAAAGTTTTGAAATCGGACTACTAGTTTTTGTGTGAAAACGTTACAAACGTATATACTTACATACAAAACACAAATATTTCCACTTTATAATATTAGTTTCGAAGTTTCATATCCATTATATACTTTGAAATCTTCCAATCGATATTCTATGTACCGAATTAATTAAAAAGGTAATAATGTAGTTAAGGTTTTAAACTATTAAACTTACTCACAGATTTTCAACAACAAATTTAACAAACTGACACCGATCGAAATGCAGAGAAACTATTTTTTATTGCTGACAGCTTAGCGCTTGACTGGATCACACCTAATGATAAGTGATGATACAATCTAAGATGGAAGAGCGCTAATCTGTTAAGAGGAATTTACTTTTAATGGCGGTATGTCTTGCTGATAGGGTGGTCAAGCCACGGCCGTAGCCCCCCACTAATCCAGACTCAGACAAATTAGAAAATGTAATTTCCTAAATTTGTAAAACCCGGAACCTCTGCTAGCAAAGCGAGTACTTCAAAGTTAAAGTCAAAATCAAAATATTATGATAACATTAAAGAACGACTTATGATCTAAAGTTACGAGGGTTCCTTCGCGCTCTGATCTGAGAAGAGCCCACAACAAACTCAATCGGGTGTACGTTTTTTTTGTCATCATCATTATAATATGCATCATTAATTTATGCTATGTTAAGATATATATAGAGCTATTCATTCACTTCCACGCTTTTTAGTCTTCTAAGTATTCCTTCAAATTATAGAATGATTTTTCTATTAGTTTTCTTTTGATGAAAGATTTAAATTTACTCAGATACATCTTTGTAACTTCTTTTGAGAGCTTGTTATTGAATCGTATTCAGTTACTCTTGAATAACTTGTCAATTTTATGTCGTCTTCGTCGTCGTCGCTTCAACCGATGGATGTCCACTGCTAGACATAGGTCTCACGTAATGACGTCCACAAGGCCCGAACTTGCGCCGCCTGGTCTGCCTACACTGCATCGTCCGGTGCGGGGTCGCCACTCCAGCACCTTCGGCCCCCAACGTCCATCGCACCTTCGGACTATGTGCCACGCCCATTGCCAGTTCAGATTCGCGATTCGTAGGACTATGTCGGTGACTCTGGTTCTACTACGGATCTCTTCATTTCTGATTCGATCACGTAGAGAACCTCTAAGCATAGCCCTCTCCATCGCACCTAAAAACACTGCTATACCTATAAATACACAAAATTTGCATTCAAGTACGATGGTATGTACTTTACAGGTAAATTACCTCTGACCAAGTAATCGCGCTTCCATCTTAAACTGTATCCCAATTTACCATCACCAGAGATCTTTTTGATCGATTATCGTTTAACTATAACCTCACGTGATGGTAAATAATGATACAGTTTAAGATAAAAGATTCGATAGCTCAGTGGTGTAAGTACTTGCTTTGCAAGCATAGCTCCCGGATTTTAGAAATATAAGAAATTGCATTTTCTAATTTGTCTGAATCTGGACTTGTGGAAGGCCTTGTGGCTAGTTAACACTCTACAAGCAAAGACGTACCGCCAAGCAATGAGATATGTATTCCGGTACAAAGCTGTGTCGTAAACATAAGAGGTAAATTTCCTCTTAACAGATTGAGCGCTTCTATCTTAGACAGTGTCATTACATACCATCAGGTTTGATCACGTCTTATTTCGCTGTAGGAGGCACGTGATAGGTACAGGGAGAACGCTGTGGATGCTGCTTTACTTCGGCGCAAGAGGTTGGGAGGTAGGCGTTGATTTGCGCTTCTCCTTCCTCCTTCTTAAGTTCTTCAGAGGAATCTTCCGGAGTGCCAGGGTAGGTTGCGTCTATCGATCCTCTAGTGGTCCAATAAAGGATGTGGAAGATATCGCTGGGTTTTAGTGGGTATTCTGGCTTACCAGCGAGTCACACACTGCCGATAAGATTTAACTCTGATCGGCGTGCATAATAACGGCATTTTCCAGCGCAAAAAAAGGCGTGATCAAAGTCGAGCGCTAACTTGTAGTGTTAATACCATACTGGGCCGTTTTTTTTTTTTTGTGAAGAGGCAACTCTTTTCTGGTAGAGTGGTAGCTAAACGCAACCGAAACCTCCCACCCGAAACAATGTAAACTCAGACAAAAAAGAAAATGTTTTTTTCTAAATTTAGTCTGTCGAGTAAATGCTGATTTCTTCATATTCCAATGGAATCGGAATCTACGCGTGTGACACCACGGAAAACAGACAATTTTATACAATACGTACAACCAGAAGTGAAGAAGCCGAAGCCGATATTAAGATATTTCACAGGAAATGTTATTTTTGGCTATCCATAAAATGTGTCATTACTGGTCACCGTGAACTGGTTATATAATTACTTAAAAATGTCAACATATAATGCTATTACACGGTTACTGAGACCAGATCAGTAATTTTATCTAAATCAGGAAGACGAAGTGTGTTATAATTATAAAAGAAGTTTTTGTATTAATGTAATTGCGATAAAACTATGCGGATTAATGCTACCATCTGGTATTATACATCAAACAAGGTAAGTAGCAGTCCATTAACGTCCTAATGCTGGACACAGGTCTCCTTACTGAAAGGAGAGAGGGTTTTTAGAGCATATAGCCACCACGCTGCTTCACTGTTGTTTCGCAGGCATAGTACACGAGTGCACTCTCTATTCCTTCAGTCTCATAGGCCGATGAGACGGAAATCCGACATGGCCATAGCGAGATCAGGCGCAGGACCGACGGCTCAATGTGCTTTCCGAGGCACGATGTTGAAGCACACCGCCAACTCTCTAATTTCGGAAAAATATTTAGAAAATCTCTATAAATAACCCAGGACCTCATGTCTGTCGCCGAACATGCTAACTATTAAACCAATGAGGCAGTCTCAGGCATCAAACAAACTACGCTTTAAATATTTTATGTGCTTCTTTTCTTACTCTAAATTTATTTAATGGCTGGAGCAATTACGCTTTGTTTGTCGTTTCTTATATTCTGGAGAAAGGTCTCATGAAAGATAAAAAAGTTAAAAATGCCAGCGTACAAAGTAGATATGTCAGAAGTGATACTTCTTTTGTAATATAATTTTGAAGTCTTGTTTATAATTACATAAATCTTAAACTTTAGATTTCCGAGACTTAGAGGGAGGGAAAGAGGAAGATATGTTAGGAATTTAATTAATTTGTCATTTAAATATTAAAAGCGTCGGAAATTAAGAGAAAATTATATAGAAATACATAGAATACGTAGAAATTATTAATTTAATTTTGTTTTTGAATTAAAAATTTAGAAAAGAGAATTTTTTAAATATTTTCATTTTATGAAAAATAGTATATTAAATAATTAAATGATGAGTGGCAAATTAAAATGCCGCAGTGGTGCAGCGTGGTGGGTTTATGTTTTAAAAACCCTCTCATCTGAGTCAGAAAGCCTGCGCCCAAAAGTGGGATGATAATGGGCTGTAACTTACCTTTTTTTTTCAAGTTATTTGTAAATATTAAAAATACCTAACCTTCAAACAAATTAGCACAAAAAACGCTGCACGTCTACGTGACGTTCACGCGTTTCATCCGTAAAAATTTTACCCACATGAGCCTAAAGAAGTTTCACTTCAAAAATCAGAAAGTTTCATGAAACATCAGCAATTATAAAAAAAAATACCCACCAAATTAACTTTTCTAATGCAACCTTCTTAGAGCTTTTGACAATATAAACTTTTTTATTGTAACCTTATGGCGTTTGAAATATTTGTCAGAGATTGACAGAATTCTCGCTGCTAATAAATAATTAACATATTCTTATATGTATTACAAAATAAAACTAAAATTCTGGATTGTGTGGTTATTTATCCAAAGCAACCGTAGTTATACATAAAGGTATTTGTTTACGTAGTAAAATGGAAAGATCAGATGGTTTCTGTTTATATTGTGATTAGGTCGTTATCGTATGTTTTTCATTTAATTTAACAATGCAGGTGTAGGTATAAGATTTATTTACAGATGCGCATATGTAAACATATCTCGACAAAGTCACTTTTGTTGCGGTGACGTTTTCATATTTAGTTGTTATTTTAAGTGTACCGCAATAATAAACAAGCCACGTCCATCCGATATAGACTTTAAAACCGAATTGAAATTTTAATGTAACTCCTTTTGCAATACATATCTTTCGGTATTCTCTATACCCTCAAGTTAGAATATTAAATCAACGAATATCAATAAACTAGTTATCGAAAACCAGTGTTACAAATCATTAATCAAAAATATCTGAATACTCTTTTACTGAATTTCGATTCATGTCACTCCATGCCCTCTAAATAGCGTATCATATTAATTATACCCACTTAATTTTACAACTTTATTCCATAATACAATAGCGATTAATGTCTCAACAGATATAGACACGTTAAACTCTTCATGAAACAATCAATTGTAATTTGATGTTGTTAAATAAAAGGTTTTATACTTTATTTAATCGGTCAATCCAAACAAACATTCAACAAATTATATAGCTATAACGAATATTTTCTAAGTACCCTCAGTTTTGTATGAATGTGAATATGAATAGAAATCAACTTATGTATATTAATACTTGCACTTTCACAGCAATTTTCGCAAACTGGAACATTTTTTAAATAAATACAATTAAATTATATTTATTTCAGTAAAATGTTTGAGATTTTGAGAGGAAACATGGCTTACAGAAGTGAAAATTGAATCAAAGTAGAGTGTAAAGCGTATATTATACTGACTCTATACTAACATTATAAAAATTAAAATCTATGTTCTCACGCAAAAACTACTGGATGGATTTAAAATTTTCTCTCACCAATAGAAAGCTGCCTTATCACTAATTGACATAGGCTATTTTATTTTCTCAAAAAATAGGGATCCCTTATAAAAATACATTAAAGTAGACCATGGTGTGAAAAAATTTAACACAAAAAATCTGTCGTGGTGTGCACTGTGGAATCTTTTGATTATAGAAAAAAAATGTTCTACAATGTTGTAGAACCTATTAATATCTACAAAAATGTCCGAGATGCCATATGTATAACTACTGTAGTTATGCCCCTTTACAAACGTAAATCTCTGGGCCGACTTAGCAGACTTGCCACTGCCACGAGTGTGGTATATAGCGTTTAAAGTGTTAATTATCGTGTGTATTAATAACTGAGTCTTTTAAGGAGTAAATAGGAAGTGCAAGCTCACGATAACACAATTATTTCTTGCAAAAAATACACGTAAAGTGAGCAATGCAAGAGCGAGATGAACAATGAGAACTGCGACCTCGCGACTCATCTGCCATGCTTAATCAGGTCGAGCGTTCAATGTCATATAATCAAGTGCTTATAGCAGTCGTATCGGACAGGACAATTGGATTTTTAACCTATACTTAAGACATTTTTGAAGTAAAAACTTGTTTATGTACTTTATTTTGTGGGCATTGAATTAGAATATGACGATTGTCCCTTATAATGTAATTTTGATGATTATATCACCCCCTGGGCCATCGTTTCTTTAAATAATAAATCCATTTAAACATGATGTTTAAACCAACACATCATTAGTACAAAGTAGTACAGTAATAAATAATTTATCTTTGAAATAATGTCTTAGTTATTACAGATTATAGTTAGAACGTTGTGGTATAAAAGAAGATGTAGTGACTAAAATTGAGAAAGGTATGCTTAGAGGGTTTGGGCACGTAGAGAGGATGAATGATAAGAGACTGACAAAACGGATATATGAGTCAAGAGAGAATGGGAAAGTTTGAAGGGGAAGACGTAGGCGAACATTCCTGGACCAAATCCAGGATATTTTAAATAAGGGCCAGGTGAAGAATACTCTAAACCGACGAACTAGTTTGAAAGGTTTAATGAAAATGAACGAAGTAAAGGAGATATGCAAGAATCATGGCAAGTAGAAGGACGTGGTCTTTGCCTACCCCTATGGGAATGAGACGTGATGTTATGTATGTATTTTCCGAACGATATTCTACAAATGTCACTCATTAAGTCATCCTTTGTTAATCGAAAGCTAATTAATAAATAGTACTATAATTTGAAGGACTAATTATACAAAAAGGCGTGAGTATTTGAATTGTACTCATGCTTAATTAAATGTAATGGCGGTGGTAAAAAAGGCCATCTCACTGAGTTTGTTGTGGGTTGTTTGTGTTGAGAAGAACCCTCTTGACTCAAGAAGTTGTTCTTTAATATTATTATCAAGCGTGTATTTGTAATAACTTGTAGAAACGACGTTATTAAACGATTCACAAGTGCTTTTTTGGGCGTTAGGAAAAGCATTTAAGCGCCACACTTGACTGACGACTGGTCAGAAGTGTAAGATTTGGCGATGGAAGCAGATCTCGTTGTTACCACTATATGTATAAAACGGTACCCTCTTCATCCATGAGTGAGATACCAGGGGATGTAATTTTGCATTTCTCTTTGGTTTCTCAGATAATTCCCACACAGTATTCGCGTAGCTCCACCTCATTCTTCAGTGTGCGAGAGCATCCACTCTCCCTCTTTTGCTCGGGCTTCCTTCTCAAAAATCTCCCAGAAAGCTCATCTACAGCGTTTCTCAGTGCCATCAGACATTGACGGTAAGGTCTCCAGGCTGCAGAATCTGGCACATTGTCGTGAGATGAGTCGATGAACTGTGAAAGTCTTCTTAAATAAATAATATTTAAACAGTATCACCATTGACCGTCATGTCTTGAGTATAGTCGAGCGCTGAGTTATTGGCAATCAAAAAATATATAAAACTTGTTTTGTTTTGAGTGCTTGCGTAATAATGTATTACGATATCACTAGAGACAATGTAGACATACCTTCCTTATCTGTGTGTGGCCAATTAATTCCAAAGAACTTAAAATAGTAACGGCTTTATATACCTAAATATACGGCAGCAGTAAATCAATATGACAATAATGTAAAACGTCGCGATCGTAATCTTGGACGCGGACGTGTGATGCCACGAACAAGGCCTTGCATTGGTAGCAAAACTGTTTCTTATTATCATAAAACACTACGTCGTATATCATTATATATTATAAAACGAAGTCCTACGCTGCGTCTGTCTGTCTTTTAAAGATAAATTAAATAATAAGAACAAATTTTCATTCGGTTTTTATCAATTTTTATATTTCCTTGCACTTATCCCACTAGGTGAGGTCGGTACAGCATATTTCCTTTCGCCATTTCAGTCTATCCGCTGTCATTTCTGTATTCACACCCCTTACACACATATCCTCTTTCATCTACACTTTATTTTGGTCGCCCTCTCCCGGACCTGCCGCTTACCATCATATTTCGGGCCCTCTTGCAGCATACATGGCTATCCTCCCTTCTCATGACATGTCCATACCAAGATAGCCTTCCTCTCCTTAATTTCTCTGTCACTGGTGCAACTTTCACACTTCTTCTAACATACTTATTCCTAATCTTATCTAATTTTGTTACTCCACACATCCACCTTAACATTAGCATGAGGGTTATTCTGGCATCACAAATTGTTCCCGAGACTTGCCGACACCATCCAACCAGTATTTATTCTGCTAGTAACATCTCGGTCAATGTGGCCGTCGTTTTGGAAGATAGAGCCGAGATAACGGAAATCGAAGCTGACGCGAAGGGATGCACCATCTAAGACAATCGAAGAAAAACTGGATGGATCCCCGCAATCAGAAAACAGATGTTCACCAATGTTTACCAATATTGTTAGATGAAGAATATGTAGAAATATCTCAACTGTTCCTCTCTTCTTCTTTGGATACTTCTTCATAACTGATGGTTGGCCGTCTATTCTGTCAATCTTTCGCTATACGCAGCAACTCCTCTGAAGTCGCAATACTCGTCCACTCTTCGATGTTTCGCAGCCATGATTTTATCCTCTTGCCAACGCGCTTCTTACCTTGGTTTTATATTAATTTAATAAACTGGAGGAGGATGTAGCAAGTATGGCGCAACACGTCGTCCAGGAAGGCAACCTTCCTCTGCTTTATAGTTTAGAGTTTCTGTCTAAACATCCCTATACGTTGCAGAACTTTCCCTACGTACATTCCAATTGACTGTTTTAGACAATTTGAAGTCTCTGTATTTTTCATGATTATATCGCTCAATTCGTCAATCTAAATCATGATTTATTTTAATTATATAGCTGATAAAATATGAAGTACAAACAAAATATGTAATAAGTATCTAAGGCAATTCATAAAAAATTCATTTTTGCAAAATTGACTTACAAAATTAGGATGTTATATACCTGACTTTTTAAAACTACCGCCCGTCTATGTACAAATATTGCACAAAGTAATTTGATAATATTAAATACATAACTTTTGTATTTGTAGAATTACAATATTTCACCTGACAACAATTCTTTTCAATTAACGAAGATATTTAAAGGTTTTTATATTTATTGAGAAGTAAATATTTTAGTTGATTTTATGTTTTGTCTAAATAACAAATTACTTCGAGTGGTGTAGAAATTATACTGCATTTAAATCAAAGTCTTGTATATTCTTTAAAACTTTAAATTATTTTGCCTTTATTATGATGTGAACTGAAATTATTCAAATTAAATGAATACGTTTATTCACTTACTTTTTAAATGACCAAGACTCCTTATACATCAATCAAGCTACTGTCAAGTGTATAGAAATTCTGCTAAGTACTGCTCTGATAATTTAATTTCTCATGTAACATTAAAAATAACGAACTATGTTAGCCTCGAAGTGAAATCTACACAACATCATTCTTTGTTTTTAACTTTTTGAACATAAGTGAAAATTTTACAGATATGAGTACTGTAAACAATGTATATAAACATCGTGTAACTACAATGGGAGTGAAACAGCTGATGCAAGACATGGGCATTGCCATAATGGCTTAGGCTGTTCTATGGAACGCCATTCCCTATTCCTCTCACTGTGGTTGAAAAAAATTGAGATGTAAAAACACATTAACGTTAAAATAATAAAAAATAGACTGAGATTCTCTTCTAATACGAGGATTTTGTTCAACTTTCCGCCAAATCTAAGAGCCTTGATGAAGTAAATTTTTTATTTCCAGATTAGAGTGCACTGCCATTTAAAATTATATCAATTAAGTTACTCTTGAAATCCATTTCGTAGAATGAGCTTATTTTGACTCTTGAAAAGAAAATCAGCACCAAATAATTCCAATATAACGGCCGATGGGTTAACTAATATAACGCGGCCGATGGATATACATGTCAGGATTAATAATTTGAAAGAAGTTAAATCTAACCGTTAAACCCGTAACTATTTTGCTTCAATTCCCTTTCGATGATTTTCATGAGTACTGTATTGTGGCTGCTCGAACGTGGTTTGAATTAAATTAACTCTGGATTTAAAGAGTAAACAAGCAGGTCAGATTACAATCAAGCACTATTCTGTTGGCAACAATAACCTGGACAAATCGGTGACTAAACGTTTTTACGTATAAGAATTACACGTATGATCCGGAAGATATGCTTGTTGAGTACATTAAATGCGTCATTGGCGGATGTGCAAATATTTCCTAGATGTATAATAGGAGATGCTTGTTTTATATTCAGATAATATGACTGCTCATGAGAATAAGGTTATTTATGGCATGATATTGCTTCTAAGATTACACTTGGCCTCGAAAACCAGAACGGTCTAAGTACAATGATATCACGCAAAGCAGTTTGTAAACTGTTATAAAGGTTAATCCAAGAAACACTCTGGTAAGGAAGTAATGTAAGTAGCCTGTTAACTGCTGGACTTAAATGCTGGACACTGGTCTGCTCACACATAGGAAAGATGCCTTTTCTCTCAATTTTAGTCACCTACATATTTTATGAACGTTGTGGTATAAAAGAAGATGTAGTGAATATAATTGAGAAAAGTATATATTTAGATGGTTTGGGCCCGTAGAGAGAATGAATTGAGACTGACAAAAAGGATTTTTGAGTCTAGAGTGAATGGTAAAATTGGAAGGGGAAGACGAAGGCGGACGTTCCTGAACCAAATCCATGACGTTTTAAATAAAGGCCTGGTCAAGAGTATTCTAAACCGACGAACTTTTATGAAAGGTTTAATGAGAATGAATAAAGCGAAGAAGATATGCAAGGATCGTGGAAAGCGGAAAGGCGTGGTGTCTGCCTACCTCTATAGAAATGAGGCGTGTTGCTATGTAAAAGCACGGTGAACACATATTGGTTAAACATTTGATCCTGTGACTCTTAACAAGAATTCACGTGTAAGAAGATGCTGTTGATGCTCCTCTTCTCCGTGTACAAGAATAAAAGGTTGGGAGGCAGGAGGTTTACGCTACTCATGTTTCCTGAATTTCTGAAGACTCATTTGGAGTACCATAGCTATTTTTTCTTCATCAAACCTCTGGTGCGCCATTTAACAATCCTATTACTAAAGAAAACTCATTTATTATTTGTAATGTAGGTATGTGGCTTAAGAATGCTTAAAAATATCATATGTATGATAACGCTATACATCTTATACATTACACTACGATGAACTAGTCAATAGCTCAGGCTGAGCCATTTGTCAGTAGGCCAGCAGATAGTGGGTATTCTGATTTGCCTACACTCCAGATTAGGTTTTAGATCTGATCATGGTGCGTAAAGGCACACCCCAACATGAAAGAAGCGTTACTAAATCTCATTCTAAAATGTTCCCAACAGTTCTTTGAAATCTGCATAAACCAGAAGCCAATCTGGCGTATTAATAGCCTGCATAGGAGCCGCACAGTGGATCTATGCTTTTAAAACTCTGTCATCTATTAAGTGAATAGGCCTGTTCCCAGTTGACGGTAATCGGCCGCTTCTTACAGAAGTCAACTCCTTCCTCTTTATGACAATATATTGAATGACGTTAGAAATTATAAAGTTTGTAATCGCCACCAAAGATATTTTAACTTGACGTTGGTGCATATGGATTTATTGACTGCCTATTTAAAGATGAATCACTATTCATGCGTATTAACAATTACGTATATATGTGATTCCCCATGACGGTACAATATTAATCTTTACGTATTATAAAACAAATTCCTTCGCAGGTTTTGTTTTTCTGTTGGCCAGGAACAGAAAAACTAGAGGACGGGTTTTCTGGTGAATGAGATGCTTAAAACTTCTACGTCTCTTAATTATTTCAGATATAAAGCCTATTTTTTAGGGCTTTATTATCCGTTACATCTCAGGTATTTATCTGAGAAAGTCCACTTATCAAATCAGTCCACTTTCGGAGATTAGCCGGAAAATAACTCAATGACTTCGCCATCGTGAAATAGTGTTTGGGTAGCATTTTTATTCATTTAATCTGATTATTTTACAAATATGATTAAATACAGTGAGTTATTGTCATGGTTTCTCTGCAAAAACCTTATTGTTCTTTCTGAGGCTCTAATTATTATCTATGTACCAAATTTTATTTAAATCAGTACCAACAGCACTTTTAGCTTCAAAGCCGACAGACAGAGTTGATTTCGCTTTATAATATTAGTAAGGATTGTTATTTTACACCCTTGAGGGCTTCTAAAAATTTTCAATGTCATATTTGTTTATATCAATCCAACACGCAAAAAAAGTTTCTAGCTCTAAAAATGATGGTACTTCTATCCCATACCACCCTTTTTTTGTATTAAAAAGTTACCTATGTCCTTTCTCATTTTCTAGACTATCTGTCGAGCAAATTTCATTGAAACCTGTTCAGTAGTTTCGTCATGAAAGCGAGACAAACAGATTGAGCTACTTTCGTATTTATAATATTAGTTAGGATTAATTCATTATTTAAACATCATTACTATACGACATTGTACTTCTATACAATATTTCATTTAGCACAAAACAGAGATATTTTCTATTTGTTTTTGTGCATAAAGAAGTAATAGTATTTGTAAAAAATTGTACAGTACCATCTTTTGAAAGCTCATGTAATTAAGATTTAATTGTATATAATAAGTTGAAGAAGTTCTTGCTAAATGGCGTAGAAATTGACTTATTTTTTTCTTATGTTACTTGTTTATTAACTTACTGATGTCATAACCACATTTGTAGGTAGTTACAGAGTCTAAACGTATGACATATCACGTGTCACTACACAATGCGAACATTAAAATATGACGTAAAAGGCAAACAACTAACGACAGGTTACGAAACAGTTTAGTATTTACTATATCTTATGAATAGTGGATAATTATTCGCTATACAACGCAGATTTATATCAAAGTATATAGTGCGAAGATGGTTTTAGGCCACTGAACGCTGTATTCATATAATTCTTATGCTTGTGAACTCCTAAGCAGCTGGATCGATTCATATCTCCACGTGATCATGAACTACGCAGGTGACAATGCTTGGAGTGGCTGTTATATGTATATTTTGATGTGAAACATGCCGTGGCGAAACGTCGCCACGTCGCATCTCGTTACTTGCGCGCGCTTACCTATAAGCTACTGTATTTTGTTTATTACAGTACACGTAACCTGTGTACTCCCGTGACGGTGGGTTATTTATTTATATACATACCAGGTATTACGAGACCCCTTTCGAAAACGAAGACAGATGATTGTAATAATGCTACCTTTGATGACGGCCTCTGTGTATCATCAGACCGGTTAAGATTATAATCAAGTGTTAAACTATCAAAAAAATCTTGGTCTGTGCTTGTCTAGATCACGCAACAGAAGTGACAACTTTATCTAGGTTCAGAATAAGAAATATAATAGAGTTTTTTGTCCTATATTCATCAAAATCAAAGTCAAAGCCAACGCGAAAGCCAAATCCAAAGCAAAAGCCAAAGTGAAAGCCAAAGCCAAAACCTTAAATGAAAATCAGAATCAGAGCCAGAGCCAGAACCAGATCCAGAACCAAAACCAAATCCAAAATCAAAATCTTTATTCAAGTAGGCTCAAGAAGTACTTTTAAATTGTCAGTAGTCTGTCCGTTGGTAGTAAATCTACCACTGGTTCCGAAAGTTAACTCCGCTGAGAAAAGATCGGAAAAATGTTACAAATTATTAAAATATAACATATATATATATATATATATATATATATATATATATAATATAATAATAAAAATAATATAAGTATTTCGCCCCCTTAGTCAACGAATGCACAGTTTATTCAAACGAGCGTTACATAGCCAAGAGTGACGGTACGGGCACATTCCATACCTGTAATATAAAGTGTACAGATTTAAGATGTTTTCACTTCAAAGGAAAATAAACAACCAAATGCTATATCAGGTCAGCTGATGCAAGCCGCGGTCGCCGCATGTGCCTTTCACGTTGTCTTTACTCCACGGCTAGTTGTAATGCGACATGTGACAGATATGCGGGAAAATTTAAGCCGATGGAAAACACTGCGGATATTACGTTTTTTTTTTATTTCAGCTTTACTCTGACAGAATTATCGCAGAAGAGCAAATAAACACCCGTCCGATCGTTTTTACAGCGTTGCCGTAGAAAAACGTAAATTAGGATTTTACATAACTCGCAATGGCTTTAACGAGCGGGGGTTTTATGCTTTTATACGTAACAAAGGGAGGTCTGACAGCCGTAGAAACTTCGTCATGCCCATGGATAATCAAATTGTTTTAATACGACTAATGATTTTGTTTTCACAATCAACAAGAGCGTGATTGCTACAAGCTTTTGTATCGTAATTAAACCTTTTTGATAGTGCATACATACATAGCATCACGCCTCATTCCCATAGGGTTAGGCAGAGATAACGTCTACTTGTCACGATCCTTGCATATCTCCTTCGCTTCTTTCATTCTCTTTAAACCTTTCATACAAGTTCGTTGGTTTAGAGTTCTCTTGACCTGGCCCTTATTTAAAATGTCCTGGATAAATTTTATACGCACCACGGGACGAAAGTGTGGCATTTCCACCTGCATTTTTATCACGCGGGCAGCGATGTTAGACGTCTGAGACTCTCCGGCAAGCCCAGAATACCCACTAAAACCCAGCGACATCTTTCTCACCCTGAATTGAGAATGTCAGAGGCTCTCTCGCGATACAAAATGACACACCCGGATGAAACTGACTGAGGATGTTCAAGGAGAAGACAAGAGGCGTTCGTACAGACACCTCCTGCCGCCCAGCCTCCTCCTAAGGGAAACAGCATCTGCTGCAGCTTCCCGTACTCGCTCCATTGCCTCCTTCAAAGAAATGACGGCTTCGCAGAAAGAGGCATTCGATCCTATTTCACTGTCAAGCAATGAGCCCACTATTCTTAACAGTGAGAGATATTTGACCCTAGGTACTTAGTATACTATTAAAGTATTATACAAATGCAAAAGTATTTGTCTGAATACGATGGGTTTGACATGGTCTCATAAAAGACTCAAAGACCTTTAAATAAATAGTATTAAAAAGGCATAAACATAAAACAGTTTTTGCAGCCCTTTTACATCCCTTTGGGCATTGCATTTACCATGGAAAAGATTACTTAGAAATATATAAAACTCAGTACCTGAAAGTTGTTTCTTGCGCTTGTTTACTTCGAATTGTATATTACCCAGATCTAAAGAGCCCAATTTCGAAAAATATGTAGTGACTAAACCCAGTCTCAGTATAATATACTATAAAATGGAATAAATTAAAATAACAAATGTAATGACGCGTGCTTTATCACTTTAATGGGGTTATATACACGTATCGGGAGTGAAATAATATTAATATGTCTACGTTTCAATGACCGCCCGGAGATATGTGTATGCAAATTAATAAATCAATACTTATATCGGTGTTGATAGGGAATAGGTTCAGCTGAAAACTTTACGTTAAACAATGTAGCTGATAACTGTCGATATATAATCTCATTTTACCTTTTATATATATTGTGTTTTATATAAAATAACTCTAATATAATCTATGTATATGTCTTAGTAATTAGTGGAAACTTGATTGATTTTTGTGTATTTAAATGTAATGTAGTTTTTATATTTGTTCCCAAATAGAGAAATAAATTAAAGTAATGACTATATATAAAAATTGCTACACCAATTAACTAACAATTTGAGTCTGAACTGCCTCGTTGGTCTAGTAGTTAACATGTTCGACTACAGACATGAGGCCGTGGGTTCGAGTTCTGGATCGGGCCAGTTCAAAATCGATATAGACTTTTCTATTAAGATTTTCTCAATATATGCCCAAAGTTGGGAAGTTGGCAGTGTGATCCATCCTCGTGCCTGGGAGAGCACGTTAAGCCGTTGGTTCTTCGCCTGCTCTCTCTCTCCGATCGTGTCGGATTACCGTCACATTTGGCTATAAGAGTGGAGGAATAGAGAGTGCACTTATGTACTATCCCTGCCAATCCGCAGTGGAGCAGTGTGGTGGCTCTCTAATATGGGTGAAGAGGCCTGTGTCCAGCAGTGGGATGTTAATGGGCTGCTACTTACTTTATTAACTTTTTTGCTTGGTTTTTGTAGTGAAACCTTTTATGTTTTGTAGGTATTGAACGAGACTGAACCGTCACGCTCAGCTATGTATTGCTCATTCCAATAGTCTACACACACCTCAGATTTTTCTCATCAGGATGTGCAGATTGCCTCACGATGTTTTCCTTCCACAATGGTGGATTGAAAGATCAATAAAGTACGTTTGTTTCTTTTTTGTAAAGAGCAATTTTGTGGGGCCTGCCCAGGATTCAAATCCATGATTTCTTTGAACAACAACCCATGCGTCTCACCACTAAGTCATCACGGTTTTTATTTTATTAGTATTAAATTAGAGTGGCCTGAAACATTCGGCTATCTAACGTTCTTAGCACAGCAGAATCCAGAACAGTCTATATTTTCTTGTGATAAAAACTTGTATTCAAATCAGATGAAATGAGGTTTGGCTCCTCAAAACGAATGTTCCTCTTCTGTAAAATTAGATTTTCTTGTAAATTTGTATGTATTTACTAATAAAGAGTCAATTTTTCAAAATCATCATGTTACAATAGTCATGTGTATTATAAATTACGAATGAGGTGATATAAACATCGAAATAATAAGAATTTCATATAAAATACATTAAAATTTCTATAATCAGACTTAACTCTGTATACTTAGGGATTATCGAGTTGAATGTATTTATTTATAGGTACACATGTATGTCTTTGTATGTATTGAGATGTAGAAATTTTGGACTCCTTTCTTTTTTCGTAATAATTCACTAGTCCTAAGGTTTTGTAAGAGAAATCGTTATAGCTAATAAGACCTCCTTCTTTTTTTTTTTTTTTTTTTTTTTTTTTTTTTTTTGTGCTCCGATTTTTCGGCAACAGACACGAGGTCCTAGGTTCGAGTCCCGGGTCGGTCGAATTCAAAAATTGATAATGAGCTTTCTGTTAAAAAAGCTTAGTATTTTTCCGAGGTTGTGCCTACGAGAGCACGTTAAGCCGTCGGTCCTGAGCCTGATCTCTCTCCGGGAGTGTCGCATTGCCGTCACATCGGACTATGAGAATGCCCTTATGTATACCTTCCAACCCGCGGTGGCGCAGCGTGGTGGGCCTATGTCCAGCAGTGGAACGTTAAATGGCTGCTACTTCCCTTTACCTTTTACCGGATTTTGCTATGTCGTTAACAAAAATGTTGAATTAATTATGTGATTATTTATATAAAACAGCACTTTTGATCCGACGTTATCAAAATTAGTTTGGCTTCAGTATAAACGAAACAAAGCTTGCCATTTTATAATTAAAAGTTCCCAATATTACCCGGAAAATTAGAAAATTACAATCACAAGTAGGTCGATTAGAAATGCTTCATACAGGAAATTGGTCACGTTGAATGTAAACCGGAACCATTATTTTTCAAACAAGCTTCCCGCAAACCGGAACCATTATTTGTTATTATTTATTTGGTAAGGTTTTGATATAATAAGTGAAATTTAGCATGCGCAATTTTTTATGAATTGGATTATGTAAAAATTGCGCAATAGTCTGTTGTTTTTCGACGATTTAGGAAATACCAAATATTCTTCGTTTCTTTTTACACAAAAGAACCCAAAATGACAATTTCGTTTGTAAATTTGAAGGGACAGTTCCTTCTGTTCACATTTTTGATGATAAATGTTTGTTTAAAAGGAAAAACTTTATTATAATAATCTATAAAAGTGAGGAGCACCTTTCTTCCAGCGTAGAGTCAAATCTATTTGGGAAAACTAGATATATTGTATATAATTTTTATATGAACAGAATTAGAAATACGTAGACTTTCATTTTCTCTATAAAAAGCTTCTGAACACCTATAAGTATTATTTTAGTATACTATAAAATTATTGAAATAATCCAATCATCCCTAATTCTAGTTATATTTTCTTATTCACATTTTAAGATATTAAAAATCACGCTGCGGTGATTATGTAACAAATAAAACGAAAACCTGTATTATTTTATTAATAAAAAAATCTACTACGTCAATAACCGTTAATTTATCTTTTTTTCTATACGAAAATACCATAGTAAAGTGGATAAACAGCCTTAAATTCGTATAAAATAAGTAAGTATACTGCTCGAGATATTGCTCTGTAATTATTACATTTAACCGAATTTAGCTCTAGTTATAAATGTTACGCAATCTCCGCACCAAATACGCATAAAAAGGTCGAATCTGGCGTGTTTTAACTTGAAAAAAAAACTTTAAAGCCGCATTTGTAGCTGAAAACAGCCGGTAACGCTATTTAACGCCTCGCTTGAAAACATCATTGAGCGCGTGTAATCGATTTTAGACTTAGTGGCACCGGCACCACGCCGCAGTGCTTCATAGAAGAATGCACTTTAAAATACCGTACAATAAATGCTAAACTTACCTGGCTGGCGTACAGGACGTCCAAAAATATGGTAAAAACACTTATAAAAAGCACGGCACGCGTCATGGTTGCGGCCGATATGCGCTCTGTATCCCGTCTGACAACTGACGTTCGTGCAATACGCCAGAAACCTGCGTACTAGTTGGTTGGTAAGACACCGTACGTGTACCTAGCGTCGTATATATCGACCCTCTCGGGAGCGAGAGGGACGGAGTCCAAAACTAGCAAGTTGGAAGAGGATAAAACAAGGAGCAGTTCGCATGCGCCGTGCTGTTAAAACGCAACGCCAGAGGACTATAACGAAGCGAATCACGAATGCTGTCTTCGTCTACCCCTGTCTGGGTTTCCCGATGATGAGGCATCAGTTTTTTAATAAGCCATCACGCAAAAACAGCCCCTAGTCCCATGCAAATAGTAGCCAATTATACAAAGCAAACATTACCGTTTGATTTACATTGTTTCCGATTCCTTACGACGTCCCTATTTTCAAAAAGGCATGCGCCCGATGACTCATCGTTATAAGTTTCAGGTTTAATTAAAAAAGTAATAAGGGAAAAGTCTCAGGTATTATCGATCTGTTCTGTTTGTCTCGAGGACATTGGTCTATAGGTTTTGAATTCAAATAAAATGTTTTATTCATACTTATATAAGCATGTTACTCTGTTTTCAAGGAGATATATTTTAATTGCTGACAGTTTAGCGCTTGACTTTGATCTCACCTGAGTGATTATACAGTCTAAGATGCAGGCGCGCTAATCTGGTAAGAGGTAATATACCCCTTATAGTTTCTACACATCATCGTACCGGAACACAAAAATTCTTTGTTTGGCGGCAGTTCTTTCCTGGTATTCTTTCTGCTATTAAAGCGAATACTTGAACCAATGCAATGTCGTCAAAACGTAGATAGATAAAGATAAATAGATAGACAATAGGCTTCATTGAACACCACGCTAAAGATAAATCTACAATTACTCAGTATTAGATATTTTTAGAGTGCAATTGGGCGGTCTTATCGCTCATTAGCTTAGCTATTCCAGAGAACCCTGGTTTTAGGAAAACCGTCAAAGAAAGGGAAAATGGTGTGTATAAATGAACAGGGTCTTGGAAAAAACAATATGAAACTGAGATAACACATTCAAAAATTTACTGCCTAAGGGTCGACTAAATAGATCTACGCCTATTTTGCTGTTTGATTTTTAGCTTATACTATTTTATTGACATTAGGTACCTTTCTCACAGTTTGTCTTCCGACAAAGGCCTCCTTTGATGCTTTCCATCTGTACCGATCCTTTACTGTACATAACCATATTGGTCCTGTTACTTTCTTCAGGTCGTCTTCCTGTCGCTTTATTCCTTTCGTCTGCCTAGTACCATTTCGTTATTGTTCTCGTCTATTTTTCCTTCCTTTCTCTCCTCACGTGTCCCGTCTATTACCATTTAAATTTTCTGCAGGCATTCCCAAGTGGTAATGAAAGTAAAAATAAAAACAAATATGTTACTAAACAGAACAATTATATTAAGTATTATTAAAAAATGAGTGCAATACCGATTACTATTACTAGTGTCATCTAACACGAACTGCTTATATCGGTTACATAAAAAGAAACTTTTAAAGCTTTAACATGAGCTTTCAATAGATAGAAATATGGAGAGCGTGAACGAATTGTAGAAGGAGAGTTAACTAAACTGACTCTAAATATTATCTCAATGTTATTTCTACTGCTATGCTGACTATGGGCCTCATTCGGAAGCTCAGAGTCACTCAGCGTGCGATGGAGAAGGCTGAAATGAGGAGATCCGTAGCAGAACTAAAGTCACCGACATAGCACTACGAATCGCGAACTTGAAGTGGCAATGGGTGGGGCACATAGTCCGACGAACGGATGGACGTTGGGGCCGGAAGGTGCTGGAATGGCGACCCCGCACCGGACGACGCAGTGTAGGAACACCCCCCAAAAGGTGGACCAACAATATAAGGAGGATCGCCGGTTGCCGCTGGAGCCAGGCGAGGTGAGACCTATATCCAGCAGTGGATGTCCATCGGTCGAAGCGACGACGACGACGAAATGTCATTTTAAAATTCATTATCTATAATAAATCTAAACAATATGTATAGCGATATTAATTAAATAGACATTTTAACCTCATATAATATTTACAGGCTAAATCTATCTATTTAAATATACAAAACAGAAAATATATCGTATTGTATCACAAACTTATTTATATAATAACTTTAGGATGATTAACGGCTTTATGGACCATTTGTATGGATAGTTTGTTTATTTTTTGAAGCTAAATTGAAATAAATATGATGGGAAAGCCATATTAATAAAAATTCGAGGCAACTACTCTACTACAGAAGAAGTTAAAGTGAAATATCNTGCTAACGGAGGGCGTGGTCGGGGCGCAGAAATTTGCTGGACTGGAACCAGCTTGGATGGCGGAGGCCTAACTACGGCCGGCGTCGCGGGGGGAGCCGCTTCGAGTCGGTCGAAGTCGGCTAAGGCGTTTATAAGGGTGGGGTCGCGGCGGATTAAAAATTCTAACAGGCGCTCTAGGTTGCGCCCGTGCGTCATCTGAGTTGGGTCCATGGTGGACCCGGGTGCTAGCGTGGGCCTCCCTGCCGAGGCAGGGAGGTGTGTGCCTAAGATGTGGCCCTACGGGCCCTGCCGGTGGATGGCAGGGGTGAGTGCCTAACTTAGGAACTAGTGTACTCACGCGGTTTAGGGCAATCCGAAAATCAGGAACAACTAATACAGCACAAAACTATCGACGCAGGACAAAGTCCGTACCCACTACACTAACAACGCAGGACAAAGTCTGTGAACACAACACTTGTCGGAACAGTCCAAAGTTCGCGCGAACGGTCGGTCACAACACAGTATCACTGGAACTTTTCTTGAGCACTGGATTCACGAACGGAGGTCGGTCGGAGAATAATGCGGGCATCGGTGCGCGCGGTCAGAGGTCTGCTCGCGACGGAAGTCAACGAGCGAGAATATGGGACCTCCTTCTTGTGCCCTTTGCTTAATGTATATATTTCTTCTATTGTCTGTTCTAATAAATTCTCCCACAGCAGCGATAGGTGAAATTGGAAACAAAATCGATACAGAAACGGTAGCCAAAACAAAACTACATATAATTAATTAAATATTTAATCGCATCTCCCTTAGAATTACATCCTGACCTGTCCAATGAACTAATTAGCCTAGTTCCCATGTCAAACCGTCATCGTATCTTATCCGGTATAGAATTTTCTCTTCAAGCATATCGGCATGACAAAAGATACCTTTGGATTGACCGACAATTCTCCTGACTTCACAGATGTATTAATTGATTTTCTATAACATTCCTGTGTACTTTGAGATGTGATGCCCCAATGGGTAGATTCTTTTTTTATTGCTTATAGGTTACCGCTTCACTATAATCACAACTGATGGTGAGTGACGATACTACTTTACCTCTCTTGGTTTCTACACAATATAGTATCTGATTGAAAAGCTTTTCTTTGGTTTCAAGCAAATTAGAAAATACAATTTCCTTAATTTACCCTGTGAGGAAGTAAACCAAATCCCTAAACTCACAAACGGACGTCAAAATTCTCCTTTGGAATCACAGTAACCTATCCAGGACATGAAAATTTAGTTCTCATAGTAAAATTTATGTGCTTACTTAATTACTCTTGAAAATTCATCAAAGTGCTTTTCGGTAAAGGCAAATATCGTAAGGATACCTGTAAATCTCGGGAGCAATTCTGGAATACGTGTATCCTTTTTTATCGGTGAGAAATGTAATTATGCATACTAACCCCGACCGACAATCGGTCAGGGGTATGGGGCTCGGCGATGGAGGAGACTTTGCAATACCCCCTAAATCCCAGCGGATTTCTCTTCATCATTGAGTGAGGCACCAGGGGTTCAGCTTTCGTATTCTTCCATGGTGTCCCGGATGACTCACGGAGGCAGAAGGAGGTGGGCAAAACTTAGCCCGTTCCGTCTGCCATCTCTCACTTAAGAGCATCTCGCCTACAATGACCCCTCCCCCCCCTCCCTAATGAGAGGTTCTCTTTCCTATGAGTAAGGAGGACTTTGCCCAGAATTAGGACATTAATAGGTTGCCACTTTACAATATATTTTTCCTGGCTCTTCTTAGACTCAGTTTGCAAAAAATCCCTAATAAATTATATACATAAACCTAAATTGAGAATCACTTTATTTACTTACAAACACCAGATGAAAAAATGTTCAGTAGTGTTTGAGTTAATCATGACAAGCGGCGGAGGTCATTGTTTTATGACATATAAGGATAGATTACCTTTGAACCACTCTCACATAAAACGGGAGTTTAGCTCTTTTTTAATCTAGAGTATATTATAATGTTGTCCAAAATTCCATTTATTGTATTAAGTATTCCAATTTATGTAATTGTACTAAGTATACTCAGCAGTAGACCAACGTTAAAATATTATAGACCACAGCGAGTTATCAATAATTATCTTTTTCTCCGATTTGTAATAAACTCTTGTAAGTATTTCTATGTGTCTCTTATTATTCATAATTATATTAGTAGATATAATATATAATACAATCCGATTTTCCAATGTGGATTGATAATTAAGGCGAGCATATCATAGCGGCCGCGTTGGTTGTGGGTGTCGTTTTGTAATAAAAACGGCGCCCGTTTGACGTTACTATTAACATCCCGCTTAGCGCTGCATCAAGTGAGGTGACACCGAGTTACTAAACAAAACTCGGACTTCATAAATGTATACAAAACTAACTGTGGTTAAAATGATTTCTAACAATGTATCTAGTTCCTCGTCTTATTAAAATCAAATTATCTTTGTTCAAATAGGCATATTACAGCACTTTTAAATCGTCAAATAATATTTTTTTTCTTTTCCACACTCTAATTCTAATGCACGTCTGATGATGGTACTCAAGTACGATTTAAAATGTAAAGTTGCGAGGGTTCCTTCACTCCCTGATTTGAGAAGAGCCCACAACATACAGTCGGGTATTTTGTTTTTTTTTTGTTACCATATTCGTTACAATATCATATTAGTTTAGTATATTTCAATTCAAATTAGAGCAGTTTGTTCACTCCCACGCGTTTCTATCGTCTAAGTAATCTTGCAACTTATAATACGATTTTTCTATCAACTTTCTTTTAACAAAGACTTTTGAATTTATTAATTGACATCTCTAAAACGTCTTGTGGGAGTTTATTACAGAAACGTATACAGTTAACCTTAAATTAATTGTTTATTAATGAACTACCCTACATTTTGGTAGAATAGAAAAAGTCTCTAGCAAAGATGTTAAAATGTATGTAAAAGATTTTTAGTTGCGCAATTTACATTTATATGTGTAAGAATATTCGATCGCCTTCAATCGAATATGAGTATTTAATAAATTAATAGAATTTGTACACAAAATATTTTTAATTATAAATAGATGTAGGCTTAACACTAAGGGCAAACCTCCGTGGTTTTTTAGAATGTTGAGCTACAATAGATTTAGAAATTTGTATATGATAATAAATAAATAAAATAAAGAACGTATCCAAATTTTTGCAGTGAACGCTTCTTTGCACTTTATTTTGTGGATATTGAATTAGACTAACCCATGGATCGTTAACGATTTTACGGGTAAATTGCTCTTTCTTTACCTAGTGAACAAGATATTTGCGTTACTACTATATTTTAATTATTATTTAATAAAGGTAAAAATGATTTTTTTTTGTCACAGTATTTGATTGGGGTGAACTACAACAATACTCAATTGATTTGGATGATATCCTTTTCATTTTGCCGAATTTATCCTGATTCAGGCTGATTCATAATACCACGCGATCATTATTGGTTCCGTTGTCAAGTTACTTAAGTATCAAAAAGATAACGCTGTGGTTTAAGTCTGGCTGAAATGACGCAGATGGACTTGTTTGGTTCATCTAGTAATTATATATATTGCAATTGTCATTATTCGATTAATATAGAATCAAATTGTTGTCCCCGCCTTTATGATATTTGCGCCATATTTAAGTAAAATCTTTTATTTTTAATACATTCAGATTTACGCTTGATCATAGATCATCATTAACAAAACTACACAGTGTTTTTGCGGTATCTGCATAAGCACTACATTAAAACGAATGTTAACATATTAAGAAAATTTTCAAAAGATTAGTTTATAACACCAGAATGTTCTGATGTCTCAAAAACTGATATAAAAAAGGTTTAATATTCAAACGGTTCTCCTGTAAAATTTACTGTTTTGAATTGAGTTCCTATTCTTCCAAAGTAGCGATATATATATATTTTTATATACAAAAAATAATTTTAAGAATGCCACGTCCATCATTTTGAGCATCAAAGCTACTCGAGTATTCATCAGAGTGGGCGCGCTTCGCTAAGTACAAATGTGTACATAAGTCTGGTCAAGACCAAGTCTCAATTGAGAGATTGGATTCCGTAGCATACTTGTGAGTATTTAACTTTATATACGTATATTATAATTATGATTATGTAACTTTCATATAATCTATCTATTAGCTTTGGAAGAATAGGAGCACAATGTAATAAAGCTAACATTGAAGAAGAACCAATATAACCTATTCGACTAGTTACTGAATATTGCTCAGGTATGTTGATTATTTTGTAATTATCCAGTGAAAAATTTCATTAGTAATTTATTATGTGTTATTTGCGTAATTCAGGATACTTTATAAAATAAGTAACGACTTATGACACCAGCTATCAGCGAGTGAAAATATCATAAAAGTTGGTTCAGTCCTTTCAAAAATTAGCCAGAATAGATAAATTCCTACAGTTGGATTAAGGTAATTTTTGATAATAAATAAAACTAAGGACCTACTACTTCGTTTTTATAAAGATTTTTGTTTGTTTATACACTTTATACGATGAAAACTTTTAAGTTACCTGATACAACGAAAACTTTGTCTTTTCGTGATCTACTGTTATTGAAGATTACTTATAGATATGTAATGTTATGTAGAGTTTTAGGTAATAATTTAGGCATTTCGTTACACTTCTTTGTTCATTTTTTCACAGAGAACCCAACGTAGTCGCTAGTATCGGGCGGCACGTCGATCCACTGTGGATGTGAGTTCGGTTATATGCGTGTACATTATCATTTCTAGAAAGCAACTCGACTTCATTTGCTTAAACTTTCGATTTGTTATGAATTTTTTAACTCTGTTTTCTCTCTGTGTATCTACGATTGAGATTATTCGATAACATTGTAGTCGTCTTAAAGTTTTTTAATAATTTGGTAATAAGTATTCTAATATTATCGCTGCTTTGGAAAAATAATCCAAAATTTTAGTTAAAGACACAGTTTTTGTTGGTTAATATGTTTAATTTTCAAACGGTCTGAAAAATAAGCTTTTTGATTTGTGTCACTTTAAAGAATTTAAAGAATTTAGTCTGTTATGCGAAAAACCTTAAATGGTGAAAAGTAATGTCAATATTTGATTTAAATTTTTTTTATCCAATCGACTCCTCTGTAAAATATGCTTTTTTAAAATGTGTCTTTATTCTTTCAAAAAGCACAGAATAATCTATTTTGTCTCGTAATAAACGCTTATATTGTAATCGGTCACATATGTGTCAATGGTTGCTTTAAAGAATGTTTTATTTTAAATTACCATTTTTTGAATTATGTCACTTTTCTTTTAAAGCAGTGACCTGTTTTATTGGCTTATTAACAGGAAGTCGAAAGGAGATTTAAAAAAAAATTGCGTACGTGCAAAGTACTTATATCGGTTTTGTTTATATTTATACAAATCTAAAACTTTAAATTTCCAAGACTTAGAGGGAGGGAAAAAGAAAGATATGTTAGGAATTTCATGAATTTAATTGTCATTCAAATTTTAAAAGTGTCGAAAATCAATACAAATAAATAAAAATACCACGTATTTTTGTCAATATTAGAAACTATTAATTCAGTTTTGTATTTATGCTATAATTGTATAAATGTTGTTTGTAAATATTAAAACTACCTAACCTTCATACGAATTAGCATAAAAATCTGCACATCTTCGTAATGCTAATTATGGGTTTTATCTGTAACTGTGGAATAAGGCCGATCGCTCCTCTCTATCGGTGCAAGCTTATCTCAAGCGGAATGTCACAATCAGTCATGCTTTTTTGTGCGTGCAACGAGCTTTCATCGATTTATAAGATGTTATATTAAGGTTACACTATTTTAACATCGACTTCAGCGCAATTAATGTTGATATCTGTACGAATGTTTTATAAACTGATACAAATGTGTGAATTACGTCGACCGTGTGATGCTGAACGAAATGAACAGCGCGTATAAATTTCCCTAGCATTCCCACACATTAACGTCACCGCGTACCGACGTACAAACCTTCGTTATCTATGTGTGTACTACGTAGCACGCCTACGCCTGTATGAGTGTACGTAGCCGTACATACGCTGGACAATTAACAGTTCAAGAAACACTCCTTACACCTTATTTTTATTGAAGTAAAGACTAAAATTCAATGTATAACATGAATATAGTTGTATAGATAACGTTGCGCTATTGTACCGTATTGTTCCATGTTTACGCGGTTCTGTGTGCTGAGGTTAAGTAGAGCGGTGTTATCTCCGAACAAAGATTCCGTGGAGTCCAGATTAATAATACAAACATATCAAATATTTTAAATTCCGACAATATAAATTTGTGTACGTGATAAATATATCAAAATATTATATATACTTATCGCGTTGATATTGATTTGCAACATTAAATAATCTTATCGCTTAAATTGTTTCCTGTATAACGCTATATGCTATGTGATAGATTTTGTTAGGTATTTCAAAAAATATACTTTTGGTTTTCGTGGGAATATAGAGGAATCACGTTCGTAAATTTCAAGTTAATCGATGTTTTGGAGATTTCATATATGGTATTTTGTTTATCTTGATATTTAAATTTACAACTCCTCCTAAATGGCTGGACTATATTTGATGACATTTGTGGGTGGTCAGAATGGTTTAAACTGGATTTTACAGCGTAACCGTAGACACAGTACATGTATGTGACATCTCCTAAACGATTAGACTGATTTTGATAAGTTTTTGTTTGTGTATATGTTCAGGTGGATGAACAAATGATATCCTCATATTTCTACGGGATCAGGACCTACGTAAGTTGGGAACAAAAAATGATCTTCATAATCAAATGCAAGAGATCAGAAAAGCGACATCTTTCGAAAGCTCAAAGTCACACAGCGTGTGATGGAGAGGGCTATGCTTGGAGTCTCTCTACGCGATCAAATCAGAAATGAGGAGATCCGTAGAAGTCACCGACATAGCCCTAAGAATCACAAAGTTGAAGTGGCAATGGGCGGGGCACATAGTCCAACGAACTGATGGACGTTGGGGTTCGAAGGTGCTGGAATGGCGATTCTGCACCGGAAGGCGCGGTGAAGGCGGGTAGCCGCTGACAGTGGGCATCATTAGGTGAGACCTATGTCCAGCGATGGACGTCCATCGGTTAAAGTGAGTGAGTTGAAAATTGAATTCGGATGTAGTTGATAGACATGTAGCCACAACACCAGACTGTATCCTCCGATTTTGTTATCTTTCGGTTTTTTGCTATGCGATTTTAAATACATATTCACGTCAATACTATTTTCGACATATGTTGAGCTTTGAATTCGGATGAAGATGATAAACATGTAGTTACAACACCAAACTGTATTCACCGGTTTTCTTGTCATTCGTTGATTTTGTATTACCCTCCTATTTTGATTTGCCAGGTGAATCGTGACAGATAGGTTCCTTTTTATTAAACATGTAGATTAAATGTTTGATTAACGTTAGTTGTAGCGCATTGGCCATCCTAGTTTAAATGTCATCGAACGGGGTTTCATAAGAACGTCAATCACAGGCGGTCACCTACTTTCGCGATCGGCCGTCGGCGATTAGTCGACTATGTACATTCACTGAGGCCTCAACTCGCCTCCACGCAACAATTGTTTCTGTAGGAATCTTTTATTTATGGCAGCGCGGAGTTGTGTCTGTGTGCGTGGGCAGTAAGCGGCGCCCGTGTCTTACCTGTACCTATAAATAACATGCAAATTTTTGCTCTATGTTAATATGGTTAAGGTTTAATTTTGAATAATTGGTTTGGCGACAGAAATGCTCTACCGATAATAAGTCAACGCTCGAACTCGCCTGTTTGACAGGATTCCAACCGCGTCTGTCCCTGTTTGTTTATTGTAATCGGTTTGACAATGAGCTTAAGGTGCGGTTTCGAGTGATCTGACTTCTCTCCGGTACTCGGCGCGTGTTTGTGTTAGTATGATACGTCATTGTGTACCGGCTTACTGTAGATTCGCCTCTTAGCATCCATAATTGCTTTGCGTCCGAGCTACTTTTAAAGCTCTTTGTTGATTAGTTTCGCATTGATTTATATAGTTTTTAAACACTTGTTGCTAATTGTTTTGCATGCGTTCGAATTACATTACACACGATCTAGTAAAACTAGCATTGTGAACATAATTTCGTAATAACATCTATAAATGTGTTTTATTAATTATTATACATACCAATTTTGTGACATCAATGTATTAAATTAGATGCAATCATAAATTTATTGTAATAACAAATTGATATTTGAATTTGTGATTTCACACGTATGTATTCCTAGTAGCAACGCCAAAAATATATTCGCATGACGTAGATTTTTTTTTTCGTTTTTCAGGAAACGATATAAAAAAGTGTTTATAACTCCGATAATCTGCAGATAACGGAAGGTCAATGAGGAGAGTCGATCGCATGGCGGCTTGATGACGCGCCGCGTCAGACGCTAGTGGCAAGCGATACATGTTTATATTTAATTTTATTTGTTTGAAATCCATTGACGTTTGAGTAAAGTGATACTACGTTAGATTGTGTATAAAGTGTTCAATGTAATTTGAACACATTGCGTTGTTCGTGGATAACGAGTTCTCACTCTATCAGGGAGTAGAACGAGGTGCGAGTTGCGCGAGATAGTGTCATCTCGTTCGCACACGCCCGACCTCCTTGCAAGTGCCGCTCGCAAGGTCGGCCGCCTTAATTAATAAACTCGCCGTAAAGTATTTGACTCGACCCGACCGACTACTACAATCTTACTAATCCTTTGTCTAACTATTGACCCGGACCGAAGCTTTTTTTATTAATTACGATGAGCAATACGTTTAAATTTGAATGGCTTGACAATTTTTTCTTTAAAAGAGCCCTTTTAGATATTATTATCTAATATACGTGTACGCGTCAATAGCGTAGTTCGTGATGGCGTGGGAATATGGCGAAAATCTTTATTAGCGTCTACATCCGAGAATGTGATGGTATAAAAGAAGATGTAGTGGCTAAAATTGAGAAACGTATGCTTAGATGGTTTTGGGCACGTGAAGAGAATGACTGAAAGGAGACTGACAACATCGGAAACTGATTTATGGGTTAAGAGTGAATGGGAAGGTTGGAAGAACAAAACCAAAGCGAACGTTCCTGGATCAAATCCAGGACATTTTAAATAACTGCCAAGTCAAGAGTACTCTAAACCGACGAATTTGTATGAAAGGTTTAATGAGAATGAAAGAAGCTAAGCAGATATGCAATGGCAAGTGGAAGGATGTGGGTCTCTGTCTTCTCCTATGGGAATGAAGCGTATGTATCGACATCCCTAATATTTATATAAACTGACAGTCAAATTAAATCACTGGGAATAGTTTTGGGGTAAATTATGGGATATCGATCGTTTGATACATATAATTCTCTTTTACGCGTGTAACTGATGCCCTGTTTTGACTAAGTACGTTTAGAGGCGAGATAGGGGATTTTTGTATAGCTTAAGGATTCCTAACAATTTGATGCTTTAGTGAAATTTTGTGTGTATTTATTTGTTTAAAGAATTGTTCATATTGACAATTCGATCAGGATTTCTCCATAATTTTACAGTACTACGCGGTGATGTCACGGGGTATAATTATTCTTCATACATATAATACCGAACCCATGTTAAATGGTTGAATCGATTTTGATATTTTTTGTAGGGTAAGGTGGATTAAAGAATGGTTTAGGTTGACTATACGATCCAGATGTATTCATTTTTCTACGGGATCAGGAACTAAAACTAAACTGATATTAATAAAATAGCTGAACCGATTTTGAAGATATTTTTTTTTGTTTTTCGTGTACATATAAGTATGGTTTAGGTTGACAATTAATTCAGGATTTCTTCATATTTACACGGGATTGTGGACTCTTTCGGCGGCACCATCGGGAACAGCTAGTTATTATTCTTTTGTAAGTGTGTATGTGACTAGTTTTGATAAAAGAATTGAGTGTCTTCAACTTCATTGAAAAATGTTTAAGATTAACAATTCGGTCAGGATTTCCCCATAATTCCACGGCGTCGGAAACCCCTATGTTAATAAAGACTTACGTACAAGCAGTAAGATATGTTGGTCATGGCTTTTAATTCGTATATTGTGTGTTTACTTTTTCATAATACATACGTACTGATTATCTTTACCGATAAAGATTTTATCACTAACAGCTTTCCGCTTTGAGCATTCAGCACGTAATCTTAAGTAAAATAACAAAATCTTGACTGTATTTTATTCCTTATAATAATAAATGCCTGTCTTCATATTACTCCTTATTAGGTCGCCTATGCATCAGTAGAAGCTCGGTCAAAATTGGTTCAGCTTTGTCGTTTATAAGCACAAACAAAAAGAAAGGCTAGATAACTTGACTGACTGTGATGTCGTCTTGATAAGTAGTAATTTACCCATTTTTGTTTCGCTCGTCGTCTCTTCTTTGGTGGTAGAATGGTAACTGGTCACGGCCAAAGCCTCCCACCAGTCTAAAACTAGAAAAAGAACTGTGGAACTCTTGGTTTGGGTGATTGTTTCAAGTCTAATTATTTGGCTACACGCTACATAAATCGTATTTGTTATGCAATTTGTGTATTTCGAAGTGAAAACTTCTTTAACATCGTTGTGATTTAAAAGTCGATGAAACGAAAAAGCGACAGTAAAAAGAAACATAAATTTATAATATTTAACGGGGGCGAAAATGAGATCGCACGTATTATTCAGTGTTTGTTATTTCTATACGTAAGGAGTCCCTAAAGTACATTTAGGGGCCATTTAAAGTGATTGTTTTTACCTAAGGGATCCCCTAAATATATTTAAGTGGATTTTTTCTATAGCTAAGGTGTTCCCTAAGTATATTTAGTTGCCTGCTAAGGGGATTGTTTCAATAGATAAGGAGTTCCCTAAGTACATTTAGGGGTTGGTTAAGGGGGCTAAGCTGCCTTATTGGTCTAGTGGTTAGCATGTTCGACTACCGACAAGAGGTCCTGGGTTCGAGTCCCGGGTGGGCCCAATTAAAAAAAACGATATTTAGATTTCTATTAACATTTGCCCGAAGTTAGGAAGTTGGCGATGTGCTCCACCCCCGTGCCTCTAAGAGCACGTTAAGCCTGAACCTGATCACTCTCCATTCATCTCGGATTTCCGTCACATCGAACTATGAGAGTGAAGGAATAGAGAGTGCACTTGTGTACTATGCCTGCCAATTCGCAGTTGAGCAGCGTGGTGGGTCTATGATCTAAAAACCCTCTCTCGTATGAGTGAGGTGGCCCTGTGCCCAGCAGTGGGACGTTAATGGATTGCTACGTACCTTAAGGGGACCGTTTCTATAAATAAGGGGTCCCCTAACTATGTGATGATTTAGTCAATATTGGTGAAATCGGGCATTACAATTTGATGTTATATATATCTTGAAGCCAAAATTTTGAAGGTTTCATTTTTACCACGTGTGAATTGCACTCAAGTTTTTTTTTTATTAAAAGTAATAGACAAAAAAACCGGTGTTGTATTTAAATGTCGTATCGAAAATCGTCAAAGTTATAAAGTCATTATCTACTGATTGCCAAACACATGTACGAATAATCGCGAACACCTTGAACGATGTACTTCGGAGCGTGGACGTTTACGTCTTAAGGACATACGCAACGTGATTTGATAGCAGATGTCATTTAAAATTAACCAACAGCCTAAAACGGTGTTATGATTATGTACAGTAATTAATAAAATTAAAGCATCATCATCTGTTTGTAAACATTGGATAGTATACACGCAATAATCAGCAAATATTGTGAATTTAAAAGCATCTTCTACTTCTTCTTATCGTGCTTCTTAAAGTAGCGAAGATTGGCAATCAAGTTTGACATCAACTAACATATCCCTCTCTATTCTTAGTGTGTTTGGATATGTCGCCTAAAGTTTCTTAACATCCATTCCCATCTAAAGGGCGCCAAGAACTCGGGACCATCGTTTTCTTTGACTTTTTCATGATTTAAATACATAGCCTCACGCCTCATTCCCATAGGGATATGCAGAAACCACGTTCTTCCACTTGCCATCATCCTTGCATATCTTTTTCGCTTCTTTTATTCTCATTAAACCTTTCATACAAGTTCGCCGGTTTAGAGTACTCTTGACCTGGCCCTTACTTAAAATGTCCTCGATTCAGTCCAGGAACTTTCGTCTTGGTCTTACCCTTCCAATTTTCCCATTCTGTCTTGACTCATAAATCCTTTTTGTCAGTCTCCTTTCATTCATTCTCTCTACGTGCCCTTTTAGTCACTACCTCTTCTTTTATACTAAAACGCTGTCTCTTCCATCTGACGAAAATTGTGTTTCTCATCAGATTAGAACTCTATCGTCTTAGGCTGGATCATTACTTACCATCAAATGAAATCACTGTTAAACGCTTACCGGTCAGCAATAAAAATCATGTTTTTGTTTTCACCACTAAATGTTGATGGCATCAACACAACCAGGTGAAATTCAAATGAAAGGAATATAATCTCTGTTGCAACTTACCTCTTAATAATAATATAAGGCTGAAGCTTTTCGATCAGTCTAGATTTTTTGGCTTGGCTGTAATCTTACGTGATGGTAAGTGAGGATACAGTTTAAAATGGTACAGTAAATTGGAAAGAGGTAATGTAAAATACATTCGTCCTTATAGTCTGTCTTCATTTTCGGATGCGGCGTCCTAATACTGTGTATAAATTAGAAAACATATGTCCTTCTATTAGTTACTTAAGGATTGATTTTCGTAAATCGGATGTACAGGACTTATTGAAACCCTCTTCATCCACAAGTAAAGGACCAGACGTCAAATATGCTGTCAAAATACTTATTATCCAAATACATTGCCAACTTATAAATATAAATCAAATGTTTTATTCCCTTTAAAAACTTTTGGCACTCGGTTAAATACTTAAAAAAACATTTAATCCTTTATAAATATCGCGCCACGTGCCAACATAAATAACTATTTGTCATAAATATGAAGTTGTCATAAAAACGTGTTTTGTTGCAAACAGTCCACCTGACAGCAAGCTGTCATCGTCGCCTATTAACACCTGCGGTGGGGTGCTGTCCGATATTCCTCGGCCTTGGAAATACTAGTTCTCTTTTAAAGTTCAAAACTCATTTAAAACAGTTGCTTCTACATACGAGTATATAAACGTGGCTAAACGTACATTTTAATACTGCGTACATCGCTTCTTTATTTCAATCTAAATCAAAACTAAAAGTTTGTTTTGAACACGCCAATCTCAGGTACTACTGGTCAGATTTGAAAAATTCTTTCAGTGATAGATAGCTCATTTATCGAGGAAGGCTATAGGCTATATATCATCACGCTAAGATCAATAGGAGCGGTGCAGCAATGAAAAATGTTTAAAAATCCTTTTGAGAACTTCCGTTTCGTGCGCTGCGTAAATGGTTAAACTTAGGCAAAAATCATGTATGACAGAATTGTTCTCCTTTAAAAGTTTTACTAAAAAGTCCATGATAGCATATCTCTATCTGTTCAGGTTGGCTCACTATAACCTTTTTTATGTCAACCAAATCTGTTCACTCCTATTGTATCGGGGCATATAAGCAGAAAATCATCACTGTTAGATCTATTTAGAAGCTTAAAATACATTTAAAACAGTTGCTTCTACATACGAGTATATAAAGTAGCTAAATATAAGTCTTATTTCAAAATTTTTTTATTAGAAATCTCGTATTTATCATAAAATATTCCAATTATTCAAAAATTTGGCTTACATACTCCTTTCGCGATGTATGCACTCACTACTAACGGGTTTCATTTGTAAACTGTAACAGACAGAGTTACATTAGCATATATAACATTAGTAGGTAGTAGATTTATACTTATGAATTTTCTAAATTAATTAGTTGATGTTAATGGTAATTTAATTTATTAACGGTTAAAACAAAAGACAACGGCAAACATAAAACTGCATGGCAACACGATCATCTAATCACTAGTACTGTAATTTGCGTAACCATTAGCGCATCAAAATGAAAACATTACATGGTTTTATGTGATAATTGGACGTTACAGCTTGAATTATGTACTTTTAAGACATCATCAATCATTACATTACCTCCCATTTTTCGCTGGTTAAGTTTTAAAGTTATGTATCAATAAAAACTTGGTGTGTGCTTAAGGCTACACGATAGATGAATTCTGTAATGCGACGTTAATAACACGTAATTATAATTGTGTATAAATTATTGTCGTTTTATATTATTCGAGCGTTACATAACCAAGTGTGACGACTCACCCTCATTCAATACAAAACCAAGACCGTGGCATGTAACAAAAACATGTTATATCTGCTAAAGTGTCAATCTTAATTAGGGATTGAGTAATCAAAGAGGTAGATATCGTACAATTTATTTTTTAAACCAATAAACCAACATATATATTCTGTAGACATTTATGGAAAGCCAGATCAGTGGTTCAGTAGAGTAGAAGGTATGTTAAAATCCAGGCTGTTATTTCATGAAGATGTGGTTCTTAGTCAGTCATGCCAGAAGAATGCTATCAGTAACTGACTTCACTTTAGTTTTAAGAGGTATAGGCATAGGCTTTCTTCCTTATAGAAGAGGGGCTTCTAGAGTATATACCAACCTTATAACTCTATTGCAGGTTGGCTGGCACATATCCCAGATTTAAACAAATATGTGTTTCACCAGCAATATCGATCTCGTGGCAGTGGAAAGTCTATTAATAAAAACAAAAATTCAAAATGCAAAATTTTCTTCTATAATCTTAGAGAAGAGATTTATTTGTAATACTTTATTGTCTCAGAACTTCCCTATACACAACATTTGACACTGGAGTTCGACTCGGGATACATTATGTTCTTTAGATTGACATTTTTAAATTCCTTATAACTTTTGAATGGAATATCCGATTTTTATAACTTAAAAAGTGTTTAATAGGTATTAAAATGGTCTTTAGTAAATATCATTTAATAGGATAACGATTAATACAGTGGCATCACTAATATGGTTTAATTACTTTATTAACTTTTAAAATGTAAAAAAGTGGTTATAGTGGCATAACTACAGTAGTTGGACAAATGCTATCTCAAACTTTTTTGTAGATATTAGTACGTTCTATAATACTGTAGAACATTTTTTTGTTCCATCATCAATAGTTTTCACAGCGCACGCGATTACAGATGTTTTGTTTCACACCTTGGGTTACATCAATGCATTTATCTTAAGGATCCCTAATTTTATTTCAGAAAATGCAGTTTTCTAATGGTGAATTTTTTTTGCATCGGTCCAGTAGGTTTTGTGTAAAACGATACAAACATATACATACCAAAACACAAATGTATCCTCTTTATAATGTTAGTTTAGATATTAAAGCGTGGAAACTAACAAATTTTAAACATTTATAGATTGTCTAAGTAATGTGTATTTTATTTTATAAATAATCTCATAGAATTTTTGTATAATATCTTAGTATTTCGGGTAATTACAATAATATGTGGGCGATACGGTAGATGGATAGTAGCGGACAGTGCTATTCGCACACCTATATGTAAATATCGTGTGATAAAAAACCTGCCACGCCAAACGCTTGTTTTTGAAGAGGTGTTTCAACTTTTATTTATAATTCGTCATTAAAATTACAGCTATAAAGGAAGTTCAGAAATTACAAATCAGAATAAACGAGTCTGAAAAATGACGACAATTTATCATGGCGATACTTTTTGAATGTCACCAATGTTTAGTGTTTTTTCGTCGGGATTCTAAGAAACTTTTTATATAATTAATTATGCTAATATTTCGCTTTTAAATGTATTTTAAATTGTAAATGGATAAATAAGCGGTGAGTAGATTATTTTATGATTAACTGCAAGAATAATGTTATATACTTGTGTAAATAGCACTGTATATCGGAAATCTAGAAACATCTACCGAATGCTAGACGAAAAAGACGTTGATCATTTTCACTATCTGTTATGGTAACAAAAAGTAGCGTGATATACAATTTTAATACAAGAAATAAACATCAACTTGTANTGCACGCCTTTATGAATAGCCAGATGGTGTTGCTAGGTTGGTTGGTGCCAACACTTATGTATGGCAGTGAATGGTCGAAGAAGCATAAAGTAAAATAAATGCAATAGAGATGAGAGCGTTGAGAAGTATGAGTGGATTGAAACTGAGTTACAGAGTAAGAAATAGTGTGATAAGAGAACGTTGTGTTATAAAAGAAGATGCAGTCACTAAAATTGAGAAAGGGCTTAGATGGTTTGGGCACGTATAGAGAATGAATGAAAGTAGAGAGACTATAAGGATTTATGTGTCAAAAGTGAATGAGAAAGTTGGAAGGGGAAGACCAAGGCGAACGTTCCTGGATCAAATTCCGGACATTTTAAATAAGAGCCAGGTGAAGAGCAGCCTAAACCGACGAACTAGTATGAAAGGTTTAATGATACTGAAAGAAAAGATGGTGGTATACAAGGATCGTGGCAAGTGGAAGGACGTGATCTCTGCCTATCCCTATGGGAATGAGTAGTATGTACTAATCTGTTCGTAAATAACAAATTTACCACCGGTTCGGAAAGTTATTTCTGCTAAGAAGAAACGGTCAAGAAACTCAGCGGTTACTCTTTTAAATATAGTTTTAAAGATTACAATATGTAATATTTTGCTTCTTTTTGCAACTGGAATGAAATCTAAACATTTTATCGCTTAAATAATCTTCAATTATGATATGCCTTTTGCAAAAGGATGTTTTTGATATATTAAAATTTTATATTGAGCGAGGAAGTATTTGCCGAGCAGTGGGATGTTAATAGGCTACTACTTATCTTACTTTACTTCAATAATTAGATTTATTTTTCGATAATTCTATAGCCTAGTGAAAGCTCTCGTAAAAGGCTTACATTTTCTTTCTTTAAATTCTTATCACCCCTAACAAATCTAATGGACCCTATGAATTTAGGACAAATTTTTTTTTTAAGTTTATCTACAATTTTTAACTTATGGAAATTGTGTTCCGTTAAGATGCTGTGTAAAAACTTCTAAGATTGGAGCTCTATAATCAGATTTATTTCGCGAATAGTTCTAAAGCGTCATTCAATGAAAGCTCTAGTAAAAGGTTTAAAGTTTCTTTCTATATAATAAGTTAAGAGTTCCTTCTAGTATCCGTAACATTTTGTTTACACGAGGTACCTATGTTTGTTTATGTATCAATGTTTGATGGGTCTTTTCTTTTCTTAACCACAGACAACAATGCGATACAATACTTATTTTTTCCTATGAATTGCTTCATTGGTCTGGTGGTTAGCATGTCCTAATACAGACATGAGGTCCTGGGTTCGAGTCCCGGGGTGGGCCAATTAAAAAATTGATTAAAGACTTTCTAAATATTTGTATGAAGTTGGGAAGTTGATCCACTCCCGTGCTTCGGAGAGCACGCTAAGCCGTCGGTCTGCGCCTAATCTCTCTCTGGTTGTGTCGCATTCCAGTCACATCGGACTATGAGAGTGAAGGAATAAGGAATGTGATGGGTCTCTGCACTAATAACCCTCTATCATAAGAGTAAGGAGACCTGTGCCCAGCAGTGGGGCTTTAATGGGCTGCTACCTACCTTATTTATGAAATGAATTTCATTTAGAGTAAATAATAATAGAGTTCAATACAATAAGCCAAAGATGTTTCACTTCCTCCACGTGTACTCTGATACATGATTTGTTTTTTATATTAGTTTCTGTTAAACGTTATGTATCTACAAAAATGCTTTACAATTCTAATACATTCAATACACTTGATTGATCTCTGTAATTAGTAGTACATTCACAACAGCCAAACGTCATCAAGTTTACGTAAGACTTGCATACCGAATTGCTGACATAACATTAACGACATCTACGTTAAGACGCTAATCCTCCACTTATTTAAAAGTTACATCTACACATTTACTTCTTGCACTTTCCTAAAGAATTTCTTCAGTTTTTTAAACTGTATGTAAATTGATCACAAACGAAAAGTTAAACGTCAGAAGTGAACCTTCTCGGGCAAACTAATTTTTAAGTCTTGTTTATATTTATACAAATCTAAAACTTCAGTTTTTCCGAGACATAGATGGAGGGTAAAAGGAAGATATGTTAGAAATTTAATTGTCATTAAAAGTCTCGAAAATTAATGCGAATAATTTATTAAAATTTCAAATGACGTGTTGTAAATAAAAATTCCACATGTTTTTTGTCAATATTACAAATAATTCATTAAAATTTGTTTTTGAACTTAAAATTTAGAAATGAGAATTTATGAAACAATTGTATTTTATGAAAAATAGTATAATAAATCATTATATGAAGAGTGGCAAAGTAAAATTACCTTAACCTTCAAACGAGTTAGGATAAAAAACGCTGCGCTTTCGTGACGCTAATCACGCGTTTCATTCGTAAAAATTTTACCCTTATGCGCGTAAAGAAGCTTCACTTCAAAAATTCTGCGTGCTTAAGACCACACGACATAAAAACTGTATCAAATAGAGCTTAATAATACGATATACAATTATTAGTTTCTATACATATTCATAAACTAATAACATTCACAATATATATAAATTAGGGCATATTAATCTAGGAGAACTTTGTAGATATTGACAGAACATTAAAAGCTCAAAAAAATGTATTTGTCTTGCATATATAAAAAAGAAATGTGTATTTATGTTAAAAAAAATCGAGAATATTTTACCAACTGTAGTGAAGCCGCAAAAAGGGATGTAAGGACAGATTAATGGAGCAAAGAATAAAATTGAGCGGATATAAAAATAATTATTATTGCAAGGCAATAACCATATACCTTGTAGTTTTAAATAAATGGCCATAGGAACATTTACAGTAAGATTACATTTTTTTTTTGTCGCTGGGAAATGTATTTACGCACCCCGCCTGTGAGACAGGAGAGTGTGGGACTCGCTGGTAGTACCAGAATGCCCAATAAAACCCAGCGTTGCCCTCGTCATTTGGGAATGGAAGGACCAGAGGTTCGTTGTCGCATTTCACTCTGGCCCCTCCGAATGAGGCCGGCTCAAAATTGCGCTACAGAGTTGGATAAACCTCCGTCTCCTGTTTCGTCTCCGTCCGGGGTACTGTGCTTTAGCTGCAATCGCCCTCTCTCTTTGCTGTGACAAATGAGAGTTTCACAAAAGGAGGCAACAGCATTCCAGGCCCGCTCGTTGCCAGCGAGAGGTCTGCAACGATCTGCGACGTCAGAAGATAACGTTGAGGTGCCCAAGCAGGACATTTGGCGACCGTGTGATGTGCTGTGTCCACAGGAACACCAAACTCCTGGCAAGTGGCCGACAACTCACAGCCAACGATTTGGTGCAGGTATTTTCCAATGCAGCCGTGACCGGTTAGCACCTGCACCAAACGTTAGGAAAGCACTCCAAATATTATATATTGTGACATTCTGTATTATAATGTAATCTTTTATTTCATTTGTTATATTTTTAGATTGAGATATTTAATTTTATTAACAATTATTAAGGTTTAAAATTCGACATTGTATTTTAACATGTATAATATTTGCACGTTATGTTATACACTTTTGTGACCTATATACCAATTGTGTATTTAGCAAATAAATGATTTGATTTGATTTGTCTAGAGACCGTTATATACGTGGGTGAATCCGCGGGGCTAGTTTTATATATTTGTGTTAATGCAATAGAAATTTCGTATGAAATATAATTATTAATATAAAAAAATTTTAAAATTTTAACAGGTAACAGTGTTTAATGCCGGCTAACTTATGGGATTGCTATAAATAGCGGTTTTGCAAATAACTGGACTACCGCCGCGATCCGTGGCCGTGTTGAACGACTCGCCTAGATTCGCATTGTAGACACGTTAGAAGGCAACATTTGCATTTTTAGTCTATCAATAAATAAACAAATTGGCATGCGATAAATATAAAAGGTCACTCCAACGTGAAATAAATTGGGTGTGTAAAACAAATAAAAGATTATAACTAATGAATATTCAAAAGTATTTATTGGATACCTGAGCTTACCTACTACTTAGTTTTTCGAATAGGTATTATTACTTAGAGAAAACATGTGTGTAGCTAACTTCGGGGTGTCGGTTTTTTGTGACGCATTATAAAAAATTACGCTCAACATTTTTCCCTAACGCGCCAAAAGAGAGAGAAAGAGAAAACACTTTATTGCACACAAGGTAAAAATAAAAACACTTATTAACTAAGATACTTATTACTACAATTAAAGAAGTAGAACGTCAAAAATATATAGTGATAATATTTACAGATAAAAATGTACAGAAAGGCGGCCTTATCGCTTAATAATAATTTCTATAAGGAAGCCTGAGAGCTAAGGACTTAATATTATTAATAAATAAATAGGGTAGGTGTTGTCCAATCTAAAGGTACATTTATTGGTAATAATAAATACAAAGACAATATATCTACCCTCAAATAGAATGCATACATAAATGCAAACACACATATACCAACCAATAATAATAATAATATATAGCATATGTATCATTTAAAGTATTGTTGCACTATATTTTGAAGGATTGTTTAAAGGATAAAAATGCGTGGGAGAATGGATTGCTCTTATCTTAATAAAAATTAAAATAAAAAAAATGATACCTGCTTGATTTGGTTGTGGGTTCTTCTCAGAACAGGGCCCGAAGGAACCCTTGTAACTTTAGATTATAAGTAGTTTCTTAATATCATCGTCAAATATCATCAAAAATACTATAAAAACAATATTTGACAAATGAAATGTGCTGTAAAGGCTTACTTTTTGAATTAGATATTATAATTCAAATTGGAAAAGTAAGAAGTAAATTAATAGGTTTTTGTTAAGTCATTCTACTAATGTAAAGATATTATTTACTTAAATAAAGAGTTTAAGTGAACTCCGTTAAATATTACTAAATAAACTATTGGTAAATAAAATTAGTAACTTGTTCGAATGTCGATTCTACCGAGAAGAAACCGGCATGTAATTCGGTAGTTACTCCTTTCGCATCAACATTTACAATTATACTACTTTACTTATAAAATGATTGAGTCTGGGTGATGGGAATGAAGCTGAGTCGTCAAATAAGAGAGCGAGAGTTATATCTAACGCAGCACGGCTATATTTAATCTCATAGTGTAATATAATATAATTTATTTATAGTTTTCATTCAAAATCCTCGTATTAATGAGGTGAAATCATGTTCTGCACTGGTACTTTATTAGACTTATAATAATATAACTAAATTGAAGATATTTGCCTACCTTTTTTACTGGAAATTATACAATAACATAAAAAATTACATCATCTCGGCCGCCAATGATATCGTTAAAGGATATATTTTATTTACGCAGAAAAGATAAAAGGAAATCTGTTTATATAAAACTTACAAATTGTTTTTTACTATGTCTTTCAAAACTATGCAACCTAACTGAGCCCATTAGAAAGGCAACAATACAAATATGGGTATAGATCACTAAACTCACTTACTCATTACGAGTTCTTCATAACACTTACAGGACGAGCTACAAAACCGGTCTTATCAGAACAAAAGTGTGTGGATGTGTTATGGGCACGGCTGTTTGTTGAACGTGAATACGTCTCGTAACGGGTAATAGTTTCTATAAAAAATAATATTCAAAATAGAGGGGCTTCCTTAACCTCACGCGATGTGTTACAGTCTTTATTTAACGTTATAAATTATTTGATCCTTTAGCTATCCTGTGGTGTAATTGAATTTTGAATTAAGGTGATAGATATGTAGCTACAACATTAAACTATATCCCCTGATTTTGTTATCATTGTTTTTTTTTTGAATTACGACCCTATAACTGCGCTTTTAAAGACGTATTCACGTCAAAAACTCTCCCATCCCTTGAAAACTACCCAACTGATATGCCGAAGTTAGTATCATTAGAAAGGCAATTGTAACAAAAATGTTTTAGATCACTAATCCACACACTTATTTCTCTCAATATATTTTAAAATTATTTAAGACTAGCAATGCCCTGCGGTTTTACCCACGTAGTGGAAAGTCTACTATGTCGGTCTTATTTTCTTAGTTTTTAAATGGAATGTCCGATTTTAATAATGTAAAAAGTGTTTTATAGGTATTTAAACGTTCTTTAATAACATATCATTTAATGAGATAAGATTTTATATAAAGGTATGAATTATGTGGTTAAGTTATTGTCAGCACTTTTAAATGTAAAAAAGTAGCTATAGCGGCATAACTACAGTGGTTGGTCATATGGTATTCTAGACTTTTTTCAGATATTATTACGTTCTATAATACTGTAAAACATTTTTTTGTTCCATCTTCAATAGTTTTCGCAGCGCATGTGATAACAGATTTATTGTTTCACATCTTAGGTTATAATAAAGCATTTTTATTAGGGATCCCTATTTTTTTTAGAAAGTAACATAAATGCAGTTTTCTAATGGTGAAAAAATTTTCAAAATCGGTCTAGTCGTTTTTATGTGAAAACGTAATAAATATGTACAGAAACACAATTGTTTATAATATTAGTTTAGATTGATTTAAAATTTACGGAAGTGACTGTCGATTAAGTTGTAAAAGAAAATATTTAAGTACAGATTTCTCCATATTCCCACATGATCGGGAACTACACTGGTGATGCAACGGGGAATTAATAACGGTTTATTAACTCGCCCGTTGTACACAAGTTAAAACATCGCGTCTACGTAATGTAATCTATGCGTACTGTTCGTGGCTCACATTGTTACTTGCTTATGTAAGTCGGAGCGTCTTCCACTTTCGAATCAAGTTTATTGACACGGCAAGCTCGACAAATGCCTGCTTCACAGTTACATCGGTACGGCTTTACTTTGATTATACACCAGTCGAAATATGCGATCTTATACCTCTTAATGTTCTCGTTTCAACAGAGAACCGGATCCGAACTCGTACGGTCCAAGGGTGACGTTAAGTGAATCCGTAATGCATCATACCAATTTTGGTAACGATGTATTTATTATTTTAATGTAAAAAAAGCTACCGCGTTGACACCAGCCCATATAAGGTATGTAGCGGTGACAAACTTGACATGTATTTAGTGTACACATAAAACAATCAAAGCCGAGATATTAGCATAATCAATAAAAAACAATGCAATATATGTACAGTGAAAAGTACAAAGATAAGTTCAATTATCAATAAAGATATCTTGTTGTGACATTAAAGTCAATATACAATAAATTAATTAGGTACTATTGGATTTATATAGTTACATTAAGCGATTTAATGTTAATTTTATGTATAGACCGCCTCTGTTTTATTGACTCAGCTTAAGGTGACACTCCGCAACGCAGACTTTTTTATAACAAGCTTTTTGTCGCCAGAACTCTTCTTAGTTAATTGTTGAATCTTCTTGAAATTAACCTTTAAACCTTACATTGGAATCAATATGAGAAAATGTGTTCTAAAAGCCTACTTGAATTTTTTTTTCAAATATTCTATGGTTAAATTAATCTCCCTTGTAAATTGGTTGAATTAATTGAGATTTATAATATTTCAAAATTTTTCAAGTGACGGAATTTCTCGGTTAAAACTGATATCCAGTTTATTGTAGAATAAAATATTTAGTGTAACAAACAATACAGAAATTTATTTTAAACAAGTAGTAGAAGTAAATGAACTTCTTGTTATTTAGCAAATACAAGGCTGCAATAGAATCTGAGATATATTTGAAAACGGCCTGATTATTAACTCATCATACTCATATTTAAAATACATTGCTGTACATGTTAGTAGTAGTAGATAACAAGTCTTTTGTATTGTTGCAAAGTTTTATCCACCTTTAAAATTAAAAGAAAATTGATATTGAATAAAAAATTTATAGGGAAAGGGTTTAATTTCGCAATTACAGGTATAATTTTGTAGTTATATATTGATTTAAGAGATTATTTGTAGACACCTTTCTAGAAAAACATGATTTTTTTTGCACGAGTTCCAAACGTGGTTCTTATACACAGATAGCCTACAATTTTCTAGGAATAGTGTATTATGAAATGTCACCTTAAGGCTTCTATTGCATAATTTGGAGTCAAAAATCTCTCCGTTTATTATTATTTTAAAAATATGTACAAATATGTGTTACAGTGGTAATTATTATATTTGTATTTGATAAGTTAAATGCATTAAAGCCTTCAACTTCGTGTACACTGTTTTATCCTATTGATAATCGTTATGACAAAGCAAATACCCTTCCATTTTTATAAAAGAATATATATTGTAATAGATACCAGTTATACAATTCTTTTATTTATTTTTGTGTTAAAATTTCAGCTCTATCGAATAGTACACGAACGTATAGAGAATTGGGACGCAAACATTCATTTTGTATTTTTTCTCTTGCGTCGTCTATTGTACATGAGTTATTAGGTCAGACACTGGCAAAATGATTCATTTTATCAGTTTTATTCGGTTTTCTAATGCCCGGCATGCTTTGCTAGGAACAGTACATGAGCGACAATTTCTTGCACGCAAGTGAATGAATGATAGCGCAGAAAACATTGATTTTTTATAATGGTGATAAAAAAACGAATACACTATTGAGTTTGTTGCGGATTCTGTACAGAATAGGGCACAAATTTTAGACAACTAATACGTCCTTAGAATTACCAGTTAAACTATATGAGAAATTTACTATATTTGACGCTTCAGTTTGATTTAAGAGTTTACTTGAATAAATAATGTTAATTCCTTTTGGATATATAGTCATTATGTTATAAATTTTAAGGCCATTCACAAAACTATTTGCTAGCGAATTCTTCATATAAAATTATGTGTGCAATTATAAATTCTTAACAGCAATAAATTTCACGGTATAAGCGGTGTTGTCGCGACATATTCACTTGCTTGAACGCTAATCATTGCTTGAATCACTAAGCTCCTTTCAACCAGTTGTGTGCCACTTAAAGCTCAAGTTTTCACGTATTTATCAAGTCAATTTGTACACAATAATATAACAATTATTATTAAGTTTAAGCTTTCACACTGTGGACATGTTTCTATGGTTTTCTACCGTTAATAAAGGTGACGTTTTAGAAAAAAATATATAACTGGTTTTATATTTTATTATAAGTTCAACTTCTCACGTATATATTACACCAATTTGTACACAATAAAGTAAATTTTTTTTAAGTTTTAACATTAACATTAGAGACATATACCTGTGTTTTTAAACGGTCAACTTCGTCTTTGTTCACTTAAAAGTGTGGCTTAAAGTAGCATCTATTTGTTGCATATACAACTTAATGAAATCTCGGTTTGAAAGACAAATTTCAATACTTTTTACTTTAAATTGTAATGAAACCTATCCTTTGCTTCAAATTTGCCAACACAGTAAAGAAAAAAATCATTAAAATAAGTTTCGGAGTAAGATAAACAACAATTAATAAAAAGTCAATCAATGTAGCAAGAACCTCTATAAATTATTATATAGACAGAAACCTTTAGACCTTTTACAATGAGCTTGCAGTTGAACAATTTCTTGACGACTAAAAATTTTAACAAGGATATATATAGGAAGAATGTGAACTTCAATATTTATTGCAATTCTCCAAGATGTTGTCTCTGAACTGTTCCATCCTATGGGAGTATAAAGATTTTTGTGCCTGCGAATAAAAAGTCACATTTGCTAAATTTCAAGTCAATATCGAACGGTTTTGAAGGTCGGTATAAATAGGTAACTTTATTTATTTATTTTTATTTACGAGACAAACATTTTACGTATAGACTAACAAATGTATTCACTTAAAATACATACATCAGTAAAGTTTCCACTAACAACTAAAACAGCGTTATTTTGAGCTTATCTTAACATTTCTTTACCTTTTTTTACTTTTTACTTAATAGATAAGATGTAATATTTCTCTTGACAGAGGACTTTCCATCATTAAATATGTCTATATCACTTAGATTATTGAACATTTCACAAGAACGTATAATAAATGAGTTTTTAGTTAATTAGTATTACAAAAAGGAACATTAAATATTTTTTTGATACGCGTACACAGTCAAAGACATATGAAAGAGATATTCCTTAGAAGGAACTTTACTGGAACATTGTTACATTTTGAGAGTGATGACTCAGTTTCATTCAATACCCACAAAATACACTGTGCTCCTAAAGAAGTTTTCAGTTCATAAAACACTTGGCAAGGTATAAAATGCGAGTATTTTTCATATAAAATATGACAACAATATTTGACAAATTCCCAAGAACTTATAATCTCAAAGCTTATTTCCGGGCATTGACCTATCACCGACCCGGACATAAATCTTTGTACGTTCATATTATCGCAACGAATAACTTAACAAACACGGACCACTTAAATACTATAAACCTTTTCTTTTAATGCTCCAATATTAATTGTAAATTGTACTATAAATGTTTATATAAAACTCTTTTCTCGCTCGTGAAAAAAGCTCGTGATTCATTAAGAGAAAAATTGAAGAAAACATCAATTTTCACAATACCGTCGCAATGTATGTTGAATAACATTTTATATACTCGTAATAGGATTCATTTATACAGTAAAAAAACGGATTAGATAATTTTAATATAAAAACAAACTTATATCATAATATTTTAAGGCGAAGAAGATACTCAACATTTGTCACGTTGAGCATTTTTAATGATATACTTCAATCAGTTTTGGATATGCGTCTAAGTAATTTTAAGAAATACGTCAAAAACATTCTTATGCAAAAGGAGGGAACTTCTCGTTGGTGAGCATAGTTGGCGCATCGCTTGCTAATGAGACGGGCTGGAGGGCAGTCGCTTCCTTCTGCGAATCGTTGAAGGAGGCATCGGAAAGGGTGAGACCGAATGTTATCGGCACTCCACCTATCCAACGGAGGAGGCGGAGAAGCAGGAAGCTACATCCGGGATACCAGGGTGAATTGTGTACTCGTACCTCTGGTTCTCCACTCAGGGATGTCGAGGGTTCCGCTGGGTTTTAGTGGGGATCTTTCGGTGAGTCCCACACTCCCTTCTCGGGGTGCGTAAATGCATTTCCCAGTGTCATAAAAAGACATTTGAATGTTGAAGATTATTTAAGCCATAAAGACGTTTGGATGAAGAAGCTAAATATTACACAATGTAATCCGCAAAAACTATATTTAAAAGTAACTACTGTGTTTCTGCACTGTTTCATTGGTGTAGTGGTTAGCATGTTCGACTACAGACATGAGGTCCAGGGTTCGAGTCCCGGGTCGGGCCAATTCGAAATCGATATTGAGTTTTCTATTCAGATTTTTTCAATATTTGCCCGAAGTTGGGTAGTTGGCGGTGTGATCCACCACCATGTCTCGGAGAGCACGTAAAGCCGTCGGTCCTGCGCCTGATCTCTCTCCGATCGTGTCGGATTCCCGTCACATCGGATTATGAGAGTGGAGGAATAGAGAGTCCACTTGTGTACTATGCCTGCCAATCCGCAGTGGAGCAGCGTGTTGGGTCTATGCTCTAAAAATTCTCGCTCCTCGGAGTTAGGAGGCCTGTGCCCAGCAGTGGGACGTTAATGGGCTGCTAGTTTTTTTACTGTGTTTCTAGTCGGTTTCGTCTCAGCGGAATCAACTTTCCGAACTGGTGGTAGATTTCTTTTCAACGGGCAGACTACTGACGATTGAAACGAGATTTTTGAGCCTATGTGAATAAATAATATTTTGAATTTGATTGATTTGTTTCATCCTTTTCTATTTACAAATTATAAGAAAATGTTTTTACCTGATCTACTACTATCGATAGATGTAGATTTAGACAAAAAGGGATTTTTCCAGATTTCTTTTGACTCACCTGATGGTAGGTGATAATACAGATCATTATACAGATCATAAATGTTAAATTAAATTTAAAAAATACGATAACGACCTAATTACAATACAAACTGAAAACATCTCGTCTTTCCAATTTAGTATGTAGAGATTAGTGCCCTTCGACAGACAAATTCGTACATTATCGTTAAAGAGGCGAAAAACTACTCACTTGATGGCAAGTGACGATACGGTATTAAAGTGGTACTGTAATGTATTGTAAATGCATATTTTTTTAATTTGTTCTAAGTGGAATCGACCCCAGGTGAAAATAACTCCCACCTATAAAAAGCCAGCAGATGAAATATTGCTCGTCTGTTCTCCCTGAATTAAACCCTTGATTCGAATTCATCTGGGGGCACCGGATCTGAATGCATCACCGGACATCTGGCCCCACTTCCCAGCAAAAGAAAATACCTCTACTAGTTAAAGGAGGACTTGAACATTTACGCAAAAATGAAACAAATTTAAAAAAAAATTGCCAATTTCCTTAGTTATATAAATTCCCATGTAATAGTATTTCATGAAAGTCAAGAGGTAAAGTAAACTATTCGCATTCCTAGTGTTTTATCCTGTTGAGACTTTTAAAAAGGGAAATAAAATTAATGTAATCTCTTTGTTATTCGTGGCAGAGCGGTTCTATATAAAACGCGTTTATTTATATCACATGACAAAGATGTGTGCAATCCGCATTTCTACGTCCATATGCAGATTACGCTACTTATGTTAACTTGAAGTGAGCCGACGTTCGGAAAAGTAGACTGCAGCAAAGTCTTATACACAGAAGCGACACAAAATCGTCACTGTGTAAACTACTTTCAGTGCTAAACACAGTGCAACACTGATATCATAAAACTAAAGGGACTTATTCATTATACTAATTTGTTTTATGTAGACTCATAACCCTTAAGCTGCCGCTGTCAACCACTGGTTGACATGATACGATAATTCTGTCTCAACTCAGAAATATAAGCATCGCTTTCTTTTTAAGTTATATTGTCTATTTCTCAGCAACTGTCCTAACAAAATATGCGTAGAGATAACACCAGACAATAGAAAACACAAAAAATAATCAGTTACAAAGTGACCGTTAGTAACGGTGTGTGTGTCGTGTCGAAGGGCAAGGGACTGTTATTTCACATGTAATTTAACATTAAACGTAAATTTGAATTGTGGAATTAATTGAAAATAAACGATAAGGTTAATTATAGGTCAATGCCAATATATATACTACATTGATTAAAAATGCATTATAAAATATGTGTTACATTGTTTTCGTCAAATTACGGTGACCCAAAAATTTGCAAAATATTGATTGAATATTAATTATATATTATAAGGGTGAAAGGGCTAATGGCTAAATTTATTTTTAGCGGTATTGTATGCTTAATCACCTAGTTTCCGTACATGATAATGATATGAGGAAACTTTTACATAAAGAAAGCCATTTTAAGAATGATTGCAAATCGTTACGGCATGGCGGATTTTAGACCATATTCTGTTATGAAATAGTAATTCTTAAGACTTGTAGTAACCCATTTTCCCCTAAAACAATTTATAAGTCTTTTTTACCGTCACAAATTGTTTCCTAAATATATTAAAAAAAGTTGAAAGTGCGTGCTCGTGCGTCAAACGAATTGGCATAAATGACGTTGCACATCTTCGTGACGCTAATCACGCGTTTCATCCGTAATTACCCTCATGCGCCTAAAGAAGTTTCACTTCAAAAATCTTCTGGTAGCTGTTATCAATGCAGTCAATAAAAGGTAATCGAATTAATGGCATTCATAATTTCGCTCGCTGAGGATTTATGTTGTCTTGTTTTTATTGCTGAGAGGTTAGCCCTTACCTGTAATGTCACTTGACGGTGAGTGATGATACTAAGTTGGTATCACGCTGATCCTGTAACAGCTAATTTACCTCTTATGGTTTTTACACAGAATCGCATTAGAATTCAAATTTCTTGCTTGGTAACTAACCACGGCCGTAACCCTTCATCAGTCTCGACACAGACAAATCTACATATAATTTTCTAAATTTGCCTTGTCGGTAATCGAATCTAGATCATATTAAAGCGACTATTGGAACTATTGCGTTAGTAAGGTCGCCTGTCTTGCGTCGCTTTAGTGTATGCAAACCTTAACGACTGACATGGAAACGCACAGCGGTGAAATCGAACTAAATGACACGCTTTTGAGTTTGCGTTCACATAATTCAATATTTTAGTTTTATAAAAAAAATGACAATGGATTTTGGTGAAATATTTGAAGCCCTAGTTTACAACTTTTCAAATTATTATAACAATAGTACAATTTTAAATGACATGGAAGAGAAAAAACTGAGAAAGTTGATTATGTTATACTTTGATCACAATGAAATATTCTTCATTTATCGTCGTAAGTCTATCTGTAAATTACAATTCTATCACCGGTTCAGCTACTTGATGATACTGAGAAGAAACCGATAAGAAACTAAGCAGTTACTCTTTTTAACACAGATTTTATTCCTTCAAAAATATTTAACAATTTAACACTTTTCATGATTAATTTTAGGGTGTGTATAGACTGTTAGACTACAGTTGAGTAGCGTGGTGGGTTAAGGCTCTAAAAACCCTCTGAATGCCCAGCAGTGGGACATTAACGGCCAGGAAATTACCTGTGTTTATTACCTTTTATATTACATGTATATCGAAAGATATAAAAATATCAGAAGAAATTTTATAGACTAGGTAGTTAGGTGGTAAACCCAACATATAGTCAGTCAATGACTGGTAATAGATAAGGCTTGACTTGATAACAGACAAATTAACAAAATAATATCGCAGACTTTCATTATGCGATTAAAGGAACCGAAAGTTTTATGATAGTAAAAGACTTTCATAACATAGTAGATCTTTAAACTGACAATGAATAATACGTTCAGGAATTAATTAAGCTCTACCGAACCGTATTGTATGTTCGTTAACTCTTTATATCTAGAAAAGAAATGATACAATAGACGCTACTTAACTTGATCACTCATTTAACTTGATAATTGAAAGAATGCTTGACATGACACGCTCTTCGTCATCTTTTCTATTTGAGAATTACTTTAATTGCGGCTAAAAGCAACAAGGGTAATGGACATCATTTCTATACCCGACTGGTGTTTACATCATCCTTGATATTATCTAGAAAGCGCATGCGTGTAGGCATTTATTATTAACATATATCGCGCCCACTAGCACCATACAACGCGACTTTGTCTGAAGAAGCAAATAGAGTAAACTATATACAATGATACTTAAAAGACGTGCGTTTTTATTATTATAAAATATATTTGGTTTATATATTTAGCTCCCTCAATTAGACGCACAGTAAAGCTTATTATGTCTACATGATTTGTTTACCGTCAATACAAGACTGTACGATAACATTCCTATTAAAGTCATTGTGACAATTTTTTTATGTAGATCAAACCATTATATTAAGCTATCCTTAGAAAATAGATACTCGTATATGGCACCATAGACTTTTTTGTAGTTCTATAAAAGAGGAATTATCTTCTTTTACATTATTTTGTAATATCTTTCAGGGATAAGCCAGTATTTTCGATGAAAGCTCCTGGCGACAGGGTTTTTGACGTGAATATGTCTTTAAAATCGCATCGCAAAATCGGGGATACAGTTTGGTGTTGTAGCCACATATCTATAACTTCCATCGGAAAAACTACGCCACTGGATAGCTAAACATTAAAAAAAATATACTACACTAAGTTAGGATTGTAACACATCGCACGCGGCGTAAGAGAAGCGCCATTTTGCAACTATTACCCGTTACCATAACACAGCCACACCCCAGATTTTTGTGATACTTGCTTCATTTATCGTCATATTTAAAACAATTTGTACAAAATCTTGCCAAATTTTTTATGTAAGCCGTCTTAGTTAATCATTCTATATATTGAAGAACACCGCATGGAATTCTGTTTAATAATATTTGAGTTTATCGCGATACAGATACAGATAAAAGTGAGCCGCTATCAACGTTGGCGGGAACCAGCCCGTTTAACATACATAGCATCACGCCTCATTCCCATAGCGGTAGACAAAGACCACGTCCTTCCACTTGCCACGATCCTTGCATATCTCCTTCGCTTCTTTCATCCTCATTAAACCTTTCATACAAGTTCGTCGGTTTAGAGTACTCTTGACCTGGCCCTTATTTAAAATGTCCTGGATTTGGTCCATGAACGTTCGCCTTGTCCTTCGTACGTCTTCCCCTGCCAACATTCGCATTCACTCTTGACTCATAAATCCTTTTTGTCAGTCTCCTTGCACTCATTCTCTCTACATGCCCAAACCATCTAAGCATACCTTTCTCGATTTTAGTCACTAGGTCTTTTTTTATACCACAACGTTCTCTTATCACACTAGTTTAAGTACAGTCATAATAGAGTATTGGAGATATCTGATGAATTGCCTGGGCAATGAAGCGATGCCTGAAGATCCATACACCTCAAAAATGTTAAGAAGAACTTTGGGACTAACTGAAAGCGTGTTGGCATTTGCTGTTGTATTAACATAGATCGCGCCCACTTGCACCATACAACGCGACTTTGCCCGGATTCAAACAAATATTATACGGTCAAGTTGAGGCGTTGATAACGAGTGAGACAATGTAAAGAGGACGGCCCCTCTTCTACATTTCAGCGTTTGATTTCACCCGTTCGGACAGGTTTTGAGAGCGGAATGCGTCGTGGCATACGGCCGAGTTTAATAAAGCGCGCACTTGCTCGCTACTTTATTACTTTTTGTGGCCATAAATAAAAACGCTTTCGAGAAAAAACAATTTATGCTTTATTAAGTCGGATTCGTGTGTAGTGAATAAGTTTAGTTAAACAGTTCGTTTATTGTTAACATTAAAACATCGACAACGAATCAAAGAATACATTACCATTGTTTGATTCGTGCTTTCGCATTATTAAATTTTACACAGTTTTCTTTATGTTTTAGTTTAATTAGAGCGAGAAAGAGAATACATTTTATTGTATACCACTAACAATACATGAAATAGATAAAATAACTTAATCAATCATACAAAAAGGCGGTCTTATTGCTAAGTAGCGCTTTCTAGGTTAAGCTTTGTTATGATTTAAATAACTTTTTAATTATCATATTTGAAAGACCCTTAAATAAGATATATCTGTTAAAATTTGTTTCCTTTCATCAATATTCACAAGTTACATTTATTTGTATAATTTTTTGGAACCTAGATGTAGCTTTCAGTATCTGTAAGCTTTGTATTATTTTATTGTAAAAACTGTTGATACGCCAATCAATAACTAAATAAACCTCTTCAGTAATGACTTTATCGAATAGTGTGTATAAATATTTATATAGAATTTTCATTGGTCTAGTGGTTAGCATGTTCGACTACAAACATGAGGTCCTGGGTTTGAGTCTCGGGTTGGGCCAATTCAAATATCAATATTGAGTTTTCTATGAAGATTCTCTCAATATTTGCCCGAAGTTGGGTAGTTGGCGGTGTGATCTACCCCCGTACCTTGGAAAGTACGTTAAGCTGTCGGTCCTGCGCCTGATCTCTCCCCGGTCGTGTCGGATCCCCGTCACATCGGACTATGAGAGTGAAGGAATAGAGAGTGCTTCTGTATGCCTGCCAATCCGCACTGGAGCAGCATTGTGGGTCTATGCTCTAAAACATCTTTCTCCTATGAGTAAGGAGGACTGTGCGCAGTAGTACGGCGTTAATGGGCTGCTACTTATCTTTTTTATATAGATTTAAGTTTCATACTAATTAAATTTTATACTGTAATCTAATATATAAATATCTCGTGTTTGTTAAGTCATTTGAAGTGAAACTTATTTAGGCGCATGATGGTAACGTTTTAACGGATGAAATGCGTGATTAACGTCACGAAGATGTGCAGCGTTTTGAAAGTTAGGTGGTTTTAATATTTACAAATAACAGGTCATTTAACATGTATTGATGTTTCAACAAACAAGTGACAAAAAACACACGGGCATTTTCAATTACAATTCGCTATTTGAGATTTCAATAAATTATCTGTATTCATTATCAACACTTTTAACATTTTAATGACAATTAAATTCAATAAATTCCTCACATATCTCCCTTTTTCCCTCCCTCTAAATCTTGGAAATCTAAAGTTTTAGATTTGTATAGATATAAACAAGACCTATGTAAGTAAATTTGTACGCACGCACTTTTAATTTTTTTTTAGGTAGTGTAAAGTGAACATTAAATGTAAACCGCACGAATTTTTTTGGTTTCCTAATATTACTTTCGTGACCTTACACAATCTTTCGTTTACGTAAAGTTCACAATAATTCCCAATGAATAGTACAGCCCACGTCGTGTAGCGCTCGTAGGCGAGGATGTCTGACGTCATGGCCCTACGTTAGCTACGTAGCTACGAGACGCAAACCCCCATTTACACCCACAAATTTATTACTAAACTATGTCTCTCCACGTCACCCGAATATTTACCGATCCCGTGGTAACATGGAATAGAAAATTTATGTTCCATTTGATAGAAACATCAATTCTCACTGTCGCCATCGTCGTCGCTTCAACCGTTGGACGTCCACAGCTGGACATAGGTTTCACAAAATGATGCCCACAAGGCCCGACCTTGTGCTGCCTGGCTCCAGCGTCTACCGGCGATCCTCCTTATATCGTCGCTCCACCTTGTGGGGGTTCTTCCTACACTGCGTCGTCCGGTGCGGGGTTGCCATTTCAGCACCTTCCGGCCCCAATGTCCATCGGTTCGTCGGACTATGTGCCCCGCCCATTGCCACTTCAGGTTCGCGATTCGTAGGGCTGTGTCGGTGACTTCAGTTCTGCTACGGATCTCCTCATTTCTGATTTGATCGCGTAGATAAATTCCGAGCATAGCATCGCACGCTGAGTGACTCTGAGCTTTCGAATAAGGCAACACGCACTGTTCGAAGACTTTAGCCTTCAGGCACTGAGGGATATTGGACGAAAGCGTCTTCCGGAACTTTCCGAACGCTGCCCAACCGAGTTGGATTCGGCGGTTGACCTCTTTCTCGAAATTGGACCTACCTAGCTGTTCTATGTGTCCCAAGTATGTATATTCGTCAACAATTTTGAGTGTGGAGTTCTCAACGATGACTGGGTGGAGCGAATTCTCACAGTACTGTTGCAATATATTGTTAGCAATTATAAATTTATAGGGAGATGTATTATTAAAGCGGAAGTAGTACAACTATTAGTTTACTACAATTATTGTTTAAAAGGAAACGGAAGCGCCCTTTCGTGCTCTTTCGTGTATCTTTACCAATACACGGGGAAGCCATATAAAAACTCTGGTAAAGATACACGAGGAAGTTCTGTTATGTTTTTTAATACTAAGTGTTGAAATTAGTAAAGTGATTAATATTTAAAGTGTTGTGAATAATAAATATAGTGTTCTGAAGTAATGTAGTGTATAATATATTGTATTAAATATTTGTGGACATTTAATAAATAGTTTGGAAGAAATTATATATGTTTAAAACCTCTTCGGAAGATAGAGCTTTCAATATATTGAATAATGAAAAATGTGTATTAGGATATTACATTTGAATTTTTTGAAATTATTATTTTAAAACATACATGCATACGAGTATCGGTGCGTGTGTGTATGAGTGTGTAAGGAATGCGTGTGTTATATTTAATGTGTTATAATTTATTAATAGTTAATAGACTTTCTGCATCATTATACCATTGTTCATTAAGCCATGTAATAATAATATTTTTATATACGTTAATTATATTATAATATCTTATATAACCGTGATAATATGTCAAATACATTCTTTTACAAAAGGCATTCATAATGTTGATGATTATTTAAGTGATAGAAATGTTTGGACTTGATTCCAGTTGCTCACAGAAGCAATACATACAAAACTACCTGAAAAAGAGTAACCGTTTGGTTTTTTGCCAGTTTCTTCTCAGCGAATTCAACTTTCCTAAGCGGTGGTAAATTTGTTACCAACGGACAGACTTTTGAGGATTAAAAATATTTTTTTGACCCTATTTGAATAACTTGATATCTTTCGGGTCAATAGTGAAACAATCACGCGATTAATTGGTGAGTGATCGATTTTATACATCCCGATAAAATGGTAATATATGGAAACGTATTCGTAGTGATAGTCTACATCGTTAAAAGAATATGTATGCTATATTTCAAGTCATTTGGGTAAATAGTTTTGTCGATATCGTGATTAATTACTGAGCGTTCGTTTACGCTTATATAACCCGATCTCGTGGAATTGTAGGAAACCCGTTATTAGTGAGGATCTACGTCACAAAAAAAACCTTTTAGATGATGAAATTGTAATAGTTTTCTATAGAAAAAATGTAAATAAAGATACAAGAAAAAATATACTATCGCGTCGTTTTCAAAGCTTCCGTTAAATTAAAAAAAAAAACTGAAATCATATTCAATAAATAAGGTATCATTATACAAAATTACATATAAATTGCTTTTGTCGATTCGGCGTACTCAAAGAAAATATATAAAAAATGAAAATGAGTTCATTAGAAATCTATACGAACAGCGGTGTTACCTCAATTACAGTTATTATAGAAAAACTAATATACAGATATATGTAATTAGATGCATGTATCTTTTTGTGTATAAGTAAATAAGTAACAGCCTATTAACGTTCCATTGTTAAGCACAGGCCTCCTCAGTCAAAGGAGAGAGGATTTTTAAACTGTAAACCCACCACGCTGCTTCACTGCGGGTTGGAATGCAATAATCAATACTATTATTGAAATGATCAATTAATTTGCTAAGATAAGTAATACTATTTACCGGTTCTTCACAGTTATATCCCACACTGTACTCTTCTTGTCACAATATACACACACAATACTTCCACAATATCCCTCCCTCTCTAGCGCTACCATCAATTATACTCCCTTGTAAAACTCCCCACTCGAAAATAATAACTGCGCCAATCACAGCTGACGTTAAAACAACAACTTCAAAAGAAAAATATGGTTTGATAAGTTTTGAACAAAATCTAATGTCATTTATTGGCATTATTTACGCTCCATTATGTTGGCACAGCTAAAAATACATTACTTTATTTTAAAAAAAAACAGTAATACTACATGAAATCAAAGAAGGTGACGCTAGGGTCAACGATGGGGAGGCGCCGGTTTGCGTCCAATGACCAGAGCGTCAGCTGATTTTTACGTGTTTCATAACTGGTTTTTTTGTAAAGTATACTTTTAAGGAACTGTCGTTTCAGTTAGTTTTGCTAAAATGATGAAGCGTAAATAATGCCAATAAATTACATTAGATTTTATTTAAATTTATCAATGTTTTCATGTTGAAGTTGTTGTTTTAACGTCAGCTGTGATTGGCGGAGTTATTTTTCGAGTGGGGAGTTTTACATGGATAACTAATACTAATAAAACGTTTTAAAAATATGATTTATTTTAATCAGAATAGATTTTTTCCGTCTCATCATCAAAGGCATCATTTTTCTGCTACGTAATTTTGGAGGAATGAACAGGGATTGCCTTTGCCTTGATGCACAGCATATTGATTGGTCTGCTGTTACTAATGCGGACACGATTGAGGATAAAGTTGATATATTTAATTCGTTACTGATTCAACTTTTTGATGTACATGCGCCTATTAAACCGGTGAAAATGAAACATTTACCAGCACCCTGGCTAACTAACGATATAAAGTCACTTATTAATAAAAAGAATCAGGCTAAATACAACTTCAAAATGAATAATTCTGATCTCAATCGATCTAAATACCACAAGATGCGGAATCGTTGCAATACATTGTGTCGAGATGCCCAAAGACGCCATATCCATAAATCAGTCGAAAACGGCGACGCAGCTAAAACATGGAAGTTTCTTGAAACGCTAGGAGTTGGAAAGTCCACTAATAAATCTTCCGTTAATATTGATATTGAACTTCTAAATAAACACTTTTCTCTTTCTGATGCAATTGATAGTGTTGACAGAGAACACACTCTCAATATGTTATCATCTTTACCAACTCCCAATTTTCCTCCGTTTACTTTCAAATCCTTCACCGAATGTGATGTTAAAAAGAGCGTACTCTCTATCTCATCGAATGCCATTGGTTCTGATGATATTAGTCGTAACATGGTCCTTCCTATAATAGATATAATTTGCCCGGTACTGACACATATATTAAACTATTCTATCCTTACTAGTAGATTTCCTGATGTCTGGAAAAAAGCACAAGTTATACCAATTCCTAAAAAAACTAAGCCGTCTAACTTATCAGATTTCCGACCTATATCCATACTTCCTTTCCTATCCAAAATTTTAGAAAAATTAATATATCAACAATTAATCCATTTCGTTAACATCCACTCCGTCCTCAGTCCCTACCAATCCGGTTTCCGAGCTGGCCATAGTACGGTTACAGCTTTAGTCAATATAACTGATGACATACGATGGGCTATGGAGAATAAACAACTCACTATCTTAACATTGCTAGACTTCAGCAACGCGTTCAACTGTGTGGACCACAGCATATTACTAAGTCTTTTGCGCTCTATTAACATATCTCCATCGGTGGTGGGCTGGTTTCAGAGCTATCTCAGTGGTCGTCAACAGCGCATTCGAACTGATGTGGCACATTCGTCTTGGTGCGCTGTTGACGCCGGAGTTCCTCAAGGCGGTGTCTTATCCCCATTGCTTTTCGCTATTTTCATTAACTCTATTACTCAGAAAATTTCTTCTCTCTATCACATGTATGCAGACGATATCCAAATATATCGCACAACCATGCTTGAACAT